>CM052242.1:6887015-6923103 GCA_028455795.1 Lasioglossum marginatum
AAAACGTGGGGCGCAAGACTTGAGTGAACTATTCATGCATCAATTATCTATTGTATGCGCCCCACGTTTTTCGTTTTAAATCTTACAAGTATTTTCATAGCTATTAAAAATTTACAATCACAAATTTTCAGGACTATCTGTACGGGGTTAGGAATCTGTATGGGGCTAGAAGAAATTATTTTATACTTTCTAGTCCGTTTTTTAAACGTGGTGTTTTTTAAAAATTTATTTTATACTTTCTAGTCCGTTTTAAAAACGTGGTATTTTTAAAAATTTATTTTTATTTAAATAATTATTCGTTAATAACTCCTTAACCAAGCCACGGAGAATATTTTCGCAAAAGAAAAGGTTACTCGAAATGTGACGTCTCATTAAATTTGGATAAGCCGCGAGCTTACCTAATTGTCCCTTTGTATCTCTCTTTCGAATCGTGTTATCCTTCTAACGCGGCTTGTAATCCAGTGGAGTTCACGGAGAAATATCTAATTGATCGTGGCACTCACCAACAGCCTCAAGATCTCACAATTACACGGCTCGCCCGATTTACCTGTAATCGGCGTGAAATATCGGAAAACTACCGGGGAAGATTACTGACGCTGGCAATTTATTGGACCTGAATTTTGGGAGATCAGTTCGTTGCCAAAATGCTTATTCTCTTGGTCAAGAACGATATATTTTTCTTTTTGCTAGATTGGTTTAACACCACATCTCGAGTATTTGACCATGAATAAATAAAATAATTATAATATAATATTATTGTATAGTATATGTATATGTAGTATATGTATAGTATAATATTAATTATATAATATATAATAACATACAGTTAGGAGCATAACTGATCACACTCACTTTAAATCAGAATAACTTTTTCATGAATGGACCAAACGACTTCAATTTCTCTGCAAGGCTAGAAGAATTAGTTTAGTAAATGCCGTCTAAAACATGTGTTGAAAAAATGCATTTGTTTGATATGAAATTTCAATGAAATTTTCAAAACGTATATCATTTATACGAGTTTAAAAAACACATCTTTTAAATTTTCTTATTGACCCAGCTAAAAGAGATGTAAAAATCAATTTTTATTATTGTTTTTCACAATTCCGACCAAATGCATTTTTTCAACATATTTTTTAGACGTCATTTACTAAACTAATTCTTCCAGCCTTACAGAGAAATTTGAGTCGTTTGGTCCATTCATAAAAAAGTTATTCTGATTTAAAGGGTGTGTGATCAGTTATGCTCCTAACTGTATAATAATAACATATAATAGTTATATCTTTATTAGTGCAATTGTACCTGGCGGGTGCATCGGTGCATCCACATAAAAAATAAGGTCATAGGAAGTTAAGACGTGTTATGACATATGATTTTTTCCTCTATCACTTTTTTTCTATTTTTACTTAAAAAAGAGCAGTAACTTATCCCAGTTCCCAGTACACAGTCTTTTTAAACAATTTACTATTTTTCATTTTATAAAATACACACATACACATATACATTTTTCAAGACAGTTTATTGATCGCGTCATAAGAAAGTCTATCACACTTTTTATTTTATGGAGTTGTTCGGTTCAGAAAATTGACGGCAAATCGAATGCTAAACGTTTACGGTCAAATTATTATGTGAATAGAATTTTTTTTCTGAATTACTCTGAAACGGTTATCGCGCAAGAAAGAAGCCGCAATTTATTTGCCGTTTGCTCGATAAATAAAATATAGGGCCGAGATGATCTCGCTGGCGTCAGAGTCGCAAGGGGTTAATGTTTCAACTGTAGCGTGGGTGGGGGCGATGATCGGGCATCGAATACCCAACTACGATAAAAGAAAGAGTGAAACGAGGGTCGGGGCTTTTGTTTCAACCAGCGAACTTCTACCGGGGCTTTCCGGGCTAGAAGGACCCTCTCACAATGGCTGCACTCCTCTAACCCACTTCCACGATCTCTTCAGGCCGCAATCCACGTCAACGTGCAGTATTCGAGGTATTTCGAGTCGCGCAGGCCATCCCCGCCTTTCCCATCTTCTTATTGTCTCCGACAGTGCTGCCCCGTCGCAAGCCACTTCCACCGTAATTACAAACGAAGCCAATTAAAGCGGATGAGCCTAAATGGCCTGGCCCCGACGTTTGACTGCATCCGCTAAAGCCGAGACAATGGGTTTGACAACGATCGTGTCACTTCCGGCCTCGTTTCTCCTTTCGCGGCAATTTGTTCGCCCACCCCTCAGGACTCACTCCTTCGGTTCTACTGTCCGCTCGGTTTTCGGGAACTCGAAAGCTCCCTTTTCGGATAAACCAGGTGATTGCGGCCGCGGGCTAAACGGTCAACTACGTAACCTCGCTCTCCGTGCCAAAATTTGGTGAACGCATGACTGCCAGTGTCAGCCGTATACTCACCCAATCATAAACATTCGGACACCTAGCAAAATATGCTCCAGTCAACTTCGCAGCTAAGATTTCGACCTGGTCTACGTAACCCTACATTCACTTATAAAACTACCTTACTCACCCTCACGCTCCCACTCACACGCTATGCTCCTCTGTTAACTGGTTACCTTAAAATCTCTCTCTTCTTTATCCCTTCTATCCTTTTTCTCTTCTTCTCTTTTGCAGCTTTTCTACTATAATCTTCTCACCTAGCCTCCCACTCCTACATCTTTAATCCTGATACCCCTTTCAGTATCTCTACACTCCATTGCTAAACGTTTTACGCCCTCGAATCGCAGTTTCCTCTCTGATCATCTTCTCAGTACTTGTTCCAATTTGAAAAAAATTTTCTTCCTTCTGAAACATAAAAATATATGTAATTAACATTAACAAATGTTTATTATTAGGAATTGACTTCTTGATGATATATGACAAGATTGAATATAACTTTCTAAGGGAATTGAGATAACAGTTTGAGTAAAACTCTCGTTTTACCATTTAATGGACTTAATCGAGCAGGCACGTATGAGAAGATTACTGGGAAACCGTAGAGTAATTATAATGTGAACGAATTAAAGCCTCAAATTCACGCAAGTTCACTAATATGCTCGGATTTCATGTTTGGGGGTATAATCTTTCGCTTCCTGCGTAGCTAACGGTGAAGTGAAGTTTTGATGCGAACATTTTACTAATCGTAAGATACATTGTACAAACTATATAACTACATTAATATCATTAGTCATCAACAAAAATAAATATTAATTGTTTAAATCCGAATGTTGAATACTATTCTTACTATTGATTAACCTTTTAACTGAACGACTTTGCAATTTTAAACATGCACGAGCGAAAGTAAAGTAAAATTGTGGTAACAAAAACTTTATCATAATCGTCGTAAATACAATAAGTATATTTTGATAAACAAAGGTGACCTTCAGCTTTTTTAATGGAATGCTATATGAATTCACTCATATGTAACACAATGACTTCCAAGGTCATACAAGGTCAGACGTAAGAGAAATATGTAGATCGAACATTTCATAACATATAAAATAACATACTTCAAATGTTCATTTGAAAACTTTCCAGCCGAATATCTCGAAAAGTATGAAAGATATTAAAAAAGTGTAAAACACGTCAACTTGATTTTTCCAAATGGAAATCTATATTTTTTATTATGGTTTATAAAGTTTGTAATTTCTTTATAACTATAACAAATTTTCAAAATGTTCTCCGTTGTTTTCTGAACAATAATACAGACGATTCTCAAATTCTGAACGAACATTTTTGAAGGTATCTGTTGGAATAGCTATACATTCCTGTACAATTCTGCGACGCAAATCGTTGACGCTTTCTGGTTGTGTTTTATAAACAACAGACTTTAAGTGTCCCCACAAAAAGAAGTCGACTGGAGTTAGATCTGGTGATCTTGGTGGCCACTCAATAACACCTCTTCTACCGATCCATCTTAGTGGGAATCGATTGTTTAACCACTGGCGAACTGGTAACGTGTAATGCGGGGAGCACCATCATGTTGGAAGTACAAAAGTTCTTCATTTAACAAAAAATTGGCGTTTTCAACTCTTTGGTTTTTAAGACTTTCTATTATAGGTGGATCAATGATGTCGTCCAGTAAATTTAAATACAGATTGCCATCGAAATTCTCTTGGAAAAACAGAGGACCTATAATAGCACTTCCTAAAATGCCTGCCCAAACGTTTATTTTTTCCGGCCATTGAGTATTACTTTCTTTAATAAGATGTGGATTTTCGTTACTCCAATAACGACAGTCATGACGATTTACAGCATCAAATAAGAAAAAAGTGCATCGTCACTAAAACAAATGTTTTTAATTAGATTAGGAGTGACGTTGATCATATTTGTTAATTCCTCACAAAACTCAATTCGTCTGTCAAAGTCATCTTCCAATAACTTTTGATGCAACTGCATTTTATAAGGATGAAACTTGTTATGTTTCAGTAATTTGTGCACAGATCCCAGTGATACACCAGTTACCATTGAAACTTGTCGAATTGAACTAGTAGGATTCACAGTAAACTGTCCTATAATTTCGATTTGATCAGCTTCTTTTATGAATTTTGGCTGGTTTCTTTTTAAAGTCACCGATCTTGTTTCCTTAAAGTTTGAAACTATTTGTAACACGTATGTATGAGAAACGTGTATCAAGATGTCTCATTAAACGTAGCGACAAGTACACTCATCAGCTCCACAAATAAAAATTATTTCTACTCGTTCTTCTAAAGAATACACCATTTTATACAATTAATTGTACTACGGTATAGTATCTCTTATTATGATGATTCACACTTGACTAAATAGTACAATCTTATATTGAAAGACAGACAACATAAACAAGAGATCAATAGAAGATAATTTTGTTTTCAAACGGTACGTGCTAGTACATCTGGAAAACATCAACGATTTGCGTCAAAGAATTTTACACAATAATATGCTTCGCTCTACTTCTCTTTAAATATCTCCGAAACTAGTGCGCGGATAAAAAAAAGTATCCTACGAAAATTGCTGGTCTTTCTAAGTACAATAAGATCGCATAATAAAAAATATAGCTTTCCATTTGAAAAAACAAAGCTGACCTTCAAATGACCTTGAAAACGCCACCAAAATAAAAAACTGATACTATCCCCCTCTTTCCCCCTCGAAATCCTTGGACACGTGTTTTACACTTTTTTAATATCTTTCATACTTTTCGAGATATTCGGCTGGAAAGTTTTCAGATGAACACCCTCTATACTTTCCAATCAGCAACGAGGTTTGTGCAAGACGAATTCACTCATAACGCAATGTCTTCCAATATCATGTAAGGTCATCCAAGGTCAGACGAGAAATACGTAGATCGAACATTTCACATACAATGTATATACTGAATGATCCATCAAAAATTGACATTTGATCAAGATCGTATTACGAATCGCCCCGCCCAACAATAGGATTGGAAACTCTTTGGAGCAGCATCCTAAATTTCTTTCCAATCAGCAACAAGGTTTGTAACTCATCGGCCGGTTATTAGACACCTGGTTGCAGCTCCAGTCAATGGGCCACCCACACAGTGAATAGTTCGTTTCGAAGCAATTTCAAGCGGACCTGACGTCGAGCGTTAAGCTTTCGCCCGTCCGCAAGAACACGTCTAGGCGTGAACCGGAGCGGGCGAACCTGCACGTCTCAGAAACCGCATTGCATCGCCCCTTCAATCAGTCCGGCAATCCCGCAGCTTTCGATCCGATTCCAGGCAAACTCCGGCGAAATTTCAACGGCCTCATTGAGGACCCTTGCCCCGGCTGCGACGGACCCGTATCAACGCCGTTTCCTGCGAGCAGAATTCGCCGCTTTGCATTCATGGCCCGCCCCTGCTCAAGAACCGATCCACCCATTTCCCATGCGATCCCACGGAACCGTATATATGTACATACACAGAGAAAGAGAGGGGGGAAGGACACAACAGCACCATGCAACAAGTTTCGAAGGGGTCGGTATTAACTCGTCACCGACGACGACCATACCCCACCCTCTTCCGTCTCTCGAAATCCTGTACACATTACAGAGATGCAAGTTTCCTCGCGTGTCGCAAGCCTTTACGCGGTTCCCACTGTAACTCCCAACGTCTCTGTAAACCCGAAATCCATTAGAATCGGCAGGGATCTACGGGCTGTGTCTAAAAAGCAATTAGAACGCCGAGGATCTTTATCTAAAATAAACATTGGGATGAAGTTTTCCTTTCTTCAATAACTTTGGTCAGTTGACAATAATGTAGTATTGGGTTGTAAGATATAAAATCTCCGATTTTTTAGGACTAATTTTAAATGAACATAACATTTTGAATAATAGTTTTAAAAAGAAGCAACCATTGGATTCTACAGATTTCAACAAATTTCCAGTTTATTAATTTAATTTTTATAGAAATTCACACTAAACTGTGTTGCTTTATAAGTATTATAGTTATAGTTGCATTTTGTAAAAATAATAACATTGAATTTGTCTAAACATTTCACCATTTTTTGTTATAAAACAGAAGTAAGAAAATTGATGCAACCATTTCCTATGTAAGGGTCTCGACGATTACAAAAATTTTTAAATAAACAATTTGTTTGGTAAGTTTAGTATCAAAAACGGAAGATAACTATTGTTCGATCTGTGATAAAGATTTGTGGTTGTTGAATAGCAGAGTCTTTTCTATAGAGTTATTATTTATTCGTGAAAGGGACGATTCATGAGGAACATCTTTTATCGTCGATAGGTTAATGCCAGTCCACATGGAAATGATTACACGCCTCGGAGCAACCTTTTTGGGGAGCCACATAGTTCCGTGTGTGACCACGGCACACCTTCGCCCGTTTCCTGAAAAGTTGGTCACGCATATGGACTCGGTAGACGGGATGCGTGGGAAAAGTCGAGCAAGCGTGGCGGTTTGAATTCGTCTTAAAGAAAGCAGGTGAATTGTGGATTTCTGAAAACTACATGGTAATTCATGAGATTTTTCGTGGACTGAAGCCTTTGAAGTTACTATCGATTTAATTCTCTGAGATAATTTTTGATTTCTCTGTTCAAACAATTATATTACTAGACAGCGGATTTTATGAATTTATGACAAGAATGAGTAGCTGTAATTTCAAACAGTAACAATATTAGAAGAATTTTAAAATACTGTTATAGATATTATTTTCAACCTAAAATGACTGGTTCCAGACTTTTTATTTTACAATTATTGAAATAATAAAAATGATAAGGAATGATTGTATAGATATCTTTAGTAGAGCACGTATTACAATAAGGGCCGCACAACGTCTAAATAAAATTAATCGTGTCATTTTTATAAGGAAACAAGTACCAGTTATTTTTAAGGCTCGGTAGGTTTAGTTAAAAGTATTAACGAAGAAAATAAATTTCTATATCACTCCGGTTAGTTACAATTCGGGAAGAAAATTTTTATTTTGCATAAAGATCCGCTGTCTATATATTACATACATACATACAGTGGTTGAAATAATGATAGGTTCACTAGCCGCGTCGGCTGGTTTACTCCTTCTAATTTTATTTTCGTTTTCGGAAGTGTACTGTGGCATTTGTTTTTATTTCGCAAGAATGTATTCTACACATTGTGTAAGCAGTCAGTTGACTATCAACAGTATTAATGTAAAAACCTACCTGATTCAAAAATACTTGAAAAATTATCGAATACAAGATACGAAATAATCTTAGGTTCACGGAGAAATATTTAAAAATTACTATTGATAGTGCTATTTTTTGAACGTTTTTGTATGGTAAGTACACAGATTTATAAAGTTTAAAAATTATAAAAAATATTTTATGTTCGCTTAATATTATTAAAGCACAATAACACGGGGAAATCGTTAAATGATAACGAAAAGGGCCGAATTATTGCTTTCCACAATATGAATCTCTCTAACAGAAAAATTGGAAGAAGATTGAAAAGGTCATTAAATGTCATAAACAATTCTTTAAAATTAAAAGAAAAATACGGTAATAAAAAAACTACAGGTCATCCAAAAAAATTAACACGTACAGAAAAAGGTAAAATTTTTCAAGAAACACGGCGAAATATGCTTAGTGCCTCTAAAATAAAAATGGAATTAGACTTGCCAGTTGGTGTTCGACGTGTACAGCAAATTCTGAGATCGAGTGGGACACTTAAATATTCTAAAAAAGCGAAAAAATCTCCGTTAACTAAATTCCACAAGGAAGAGAAATTAAAGTTTGCAGAATATCATATGTCATGGACCGAAAAGTGGAAGATGATGATTTTTTCTGATGAAAAAAAATTTAATTTGGACAGCCCAGATGAGTTTTAATATTACTGGCACGATCTGCGTGATAAAAAAATGTAAAAGTGACAAGAGTCCATGGAGGAGGATGTATAATGGTTTGGGCTGCATTTGGCTGGAACAGTAAGACTCCGATAATGTGGTTCCCCCCAAAAGTCAATGCTGAAAAATATCAGGAACTATTGGAATGTGGAATTGGAATATGGCGACAAGATTGGTGGACCTAATTTAATATTCCAACACGATAATGCAGCAATACATCGTGCAAAAACAATTAAAAACTACTTTGAGAGAGTAAAAGTTGAAGTTTTACCCTGGTCATCAAGGAGTCCGGACTTAAATCCGATTGAAAATCTTTGGAGAATATTAGCACGGAAGGTATATGACAATGGAAAATAGTATAGCACTGTTTCAGAATTGAAAAATGGGATTAGAGAGGCGTGGTCTGAAATTAAATTAGAAACATTACAAAAATTAATTCAATCAATTCCACGAATATCTGAAATTATAAAACAGAAAGGAGGTTCAACTAAGTACTGAATTATTATTTTCTTTTTTTTAATTTTTTGTGTAAAAATACATAATGAACCTATGTTTATTTCGCAACTAAATTTCAAGTGTTGTAATAGAAAATTTGTAATTGATATTAATTAACATTGTGTTATTCAATTGAGCTATGTTTTTTTTGTTAAATATATTAGAATGAATAAATAATAATAAGTAAAATCAAAAATACTGTCTTAAACACAACATTATATCAACAAATTGAAGTGAACCTATCATTATTTCGACCACTGTACATACGTTTACCTTTGTTTAAAAAAAAACATTTAAATGTTATGTTATATTAATGTTAATACTGGCGAACTAATACTCGCGCATCTTTTAATCTGCAAGTGATATATGAACTCCGTGTGTGTCCGCGTATCAGATCCATCGATCGCGAGAAAAAAGAGCGTAACATTTGCAACGGCGCCGGTACGGTTGGCACGAATGAACGCAGCTCAGTGTTCCTCGCGTGAAAATTGTTCTATGGTACGCTTAATAGGAATGTAAGAGAAAGTAAACTGAAATGTGGGTTAGCCGCGAGGATGGCTTTCGATTTAATTCGTGCGCGGATAAAGGTTTCGGTTTACTTTAATCAGCCGAAACGTTGAACTTCGACCAGACGAAGCCGCTGATCAAGCGAATATCATTCGGCCGGGAATTTAAAAAGGAGAAGAGAAAACGATAATAAATCTCCGGGTTGATTCAACATGCTACAAACAACGTTAAAATATTGGGCTGTAGTGGCTCCACCCACAGAAAGGCTATAGCCGGGTTTGGTAATGAAATTCGCCCCCGGCGGGATTTTAATCGAGCTTGGATTATTCGATAGCCTATCCAAAAAGACCCCTCTCTGCCAAGTTTCAGCCCCATATCTTATCTGTAAGGGTAGTTATTGAGAAAAATCGAAAAACCAGTTTTTGGCCCATTTTCCCTATTTATTGACAATTAAAAATTCTGAAAAAAATCTGACACATTTCGGATACTAAGCCACATATTAGATATCATTTTCAGATTTTTCCGTTGCAAACTCTGGCTGTAAAAAATGAAAAACACGAAAAAAACTGAAAAAATGCAGATTTCATATAGAAATCTAAAAGGTGCTATTTTAGTTTTAATTTAGCAACGAGATATTATCAAAAGTATTATGCTCAATTTTTTTCAGATTTTTGTGAGTGGTGCAACAATATTGAAAAAAATAAAAACCACTTTTTTCGGCATTTTTCCTAAGTTACACTTATTTTTTTTGAATCTTAAAAATATATTATGTAATATCAAACATTCCTACGTTCAGAGAAACATCTTCCAGACTTTAAAACTTGCGTAGTACAAAAAACGAAAATAATACTATGTACATATAGTCGAATATTTCGAAGGTAATTTTAACGGCGCCGGTTGGTGCAGCGGCTATGGTCTCCGACTGCGGAACCGCTAAAGACTTTTTGGACCAGGTACGCACCCCGGTCAGGTCAATTTTTTTTTCTAAGTTAATCAGATGTTTTTTCGCTTCCTATCCATATGATTGTTGTTAAACCATTGTAAAAGGATTTTTTAACTATGTTTAGACTATTTTAAAATAACTTTTCGGAAAAATATTTTTGGAGTTCTTTCGGCCACTGATTCAAAAATCACTTTCAAAAATCTGAAAATGATACCTAATATATGGCTTAGTATCCGAAATGTGTCAGATTTTTTTCAGAATTTTTAATTGTCAATAAATAGGGAAAATGGGCCAAAAACTGGTTTTTCGATTTTTCTCAATAACTACCCTTACAGATGAGATATGGGGCTGAAACTTCGCAGAGAAGGGTCTTTTTGGATAGGCTATCGAATGATCCAAGCTCG
The DNA here is from genome assembly GCA_028455795.1 of Lasioglossum marginatum. Lineage (NCBI taxonomy): Eukaryota > Metazoa > Arthropoda > Insecta > Hymenoptera > Halictidae > Lasioglossum > Lasioglossum marginatum. Next base: position 6,897,650 of record CM052242.1, read on the forward strand.
ACTAAAATCCCGCCGGGGGTGAATTTCACTACCAAACCTGGCTATAGCCTTTATGAGCTGAGATTTTGAGAAAGGACGAGAAGGGTCTTTATTAGTTTTTGAGATCTTAATGAAATACCGTTAAAAAACATGTTTTCCAGTATACTCTTTATATACATATAATTTTTTTTTACGTATACTCAATATTTCAAAAACTAATGAAGACCCGCCACTGAAATTTTATATTCAGGATTATCTCCCTACTCCTTAAAATCTCAGCTCATAATTTTAGTGTAAGTCATACCGCACTGTATCTAAATATTGCTATTTCATGTAGATTTCATTAAAACCGGACGACAAAGGAAAAGGCGGTAGGAAGATTATGGTCGGAATACAAAATTCTCGGATCGATATCATATTATTTGGTTGAGTGCCAAGGCGCAGCAATCAGAACCCTGTTTTCAAGGATCTGTAATTTAAGTTGGAGGGAGCAAAAGTAGAGAACGAAGTGGTCTTAAGAAATTGAACGTCCTTGAAACATGCCGTTTGTTCGTCATAGTTATCAACGTTTATATCCTTGAGTTAAACTGGACGTTTACCTAGCATTTCCTGACTTCGGTAATTATCTTCTAATTTCTGCAATTAGGCTCCTTCATGCGTACATATTCATTGTTCGTTGGAATTATCGTCGATAGAACATCAAATACCTTACAGTTACGGAGAAAAATAACAATAGGTTCATTCTCAGCTATTAAGGGGTTAATATCATCAATATAGTTAAATTTTTTAAAACTTTTTTACTATTTCTTTATGAAACTTTCGCCAGCATATATTGGTGATATTTTTCTGATTAAAACGAGTCCAAACACGACCTGAATGCGACTAGTTTTATGGACTTAATGTAAATAACAATATTATAAGAACATACTGTAAAAGTAAACAGAGGTACATCATGTTTGTACTCGTTGTAATCGGTCGAATCTCAGCAATCCACTGGCATCATTTGAAGAAGTGAGACAAAAAATACCAAATTTAAAATATAAAAAATTCTGTTACGTTTATTTTTCATCGTCCTTTCGACGCTGAATGGTTGAGTGTTGGTTTGGTTTCTCTTGCACTGCTTATCCTTGTGATGAGTAGAATCATTCTCTTCTAATTGATAAGTTTTCAGCAGTAGGCTGCAAGGGAAATCTATTGGCATGGCTGGAAAGTTACCTCACTAACCGTCTCCAAATTATACGTATACGCAGTTGTCTATCATCTCCGGTACGTGTCTATCCGGTGTACCTCAAGGCTCCCACCTAGGTCCTCTACTATTTACAGTTTTCATTCATGATTTAACTACCATTTTTCAATATTGTAAGTACCTCCTATTCACAGATGATTTAAAAATTGTCAGCATCATCTCGTCCTTAGATGATGCTTTCAGATTCCAGGTAGACCTAGATCATTTCTGTGATTGATGTCACAGGAATGGTATGGATCTCAATATTGAAAAATGTCATGTTATGCGGTCCTCCCGTCATTTTGTACCTTTTATATAACTTTACCGTCTCAAAATGTGACTATATTCTTTCCTCTATAAGAGAAGTTAAGAACTTAGGAATTCATTTCTCCTCTACCTTGGACTTCTCCAACCATGTTTATTACATGGTTAACTCTGCTTCAAGAATGCTCGGTTTCATTCAATCCATACACTTAGACTGCTATATATTACCCTTGTCCGTCCCCTGTTGGAATATGCTTCATTATATGGTCTCCGGAAAACTTTAATTACGAAATCATGCTCGAGAGAGTGCAGCATAAATTTCTCAGGTTTTGTTCATATAAGAGAAATAATCCTGTCAATCTTTGATCACGATTACTCTACAATATTAAACATAGTTAATCTGGAAACATTGTCTGCTCGAAGAAGAGTATCTGACCAGAGCTTTATTTTTAATTTAATTAATAATCAGGTAATTATTTACATTAGGGGCTTCCTCACCGATTTTGATGACGTTGAAATATGTTGTCAAGGTCATCATTCTGAACAACTTTTTCCTATACATGTTACCGCCGCTCAGCTTTAGTTTCCGAGATATTCGCAAAAAAGTTTCAACATCTCAAAAAGTGATCGGAGTAGGTCTGGGTTAGATTTGAAATATAGAGCGTATTTGGCGAGAAACAAGGGCTAATATTCCCCGTTGTGGAACACGGAAACAACATTATGTTGGATACATTGCAGAATTTTTATTTCGTCGATGCCATAGTTTTGACAATAGAATAACAGCATTTTTTGAAATGATGGCCGAAATATTTCCTGTTATATAAGATTAATAATAAAATATACACCACTTCAAATAGAAACTTTCTCCTTATGCAAATCAATTTTTACGTGCCTGAATGTGTTTTGAGATAGATCTCTAGAGAGCGGGATTTCAAACACCTACATAAATGCGAATCCACATATGGATTAATAAATCCTATGAATCGAATTATTGCGACAGCTTGCTTATATCAATTTCCACCAAAGCGAGAGTGTAGAATCACACCATGAAAATTAACAAATTAACAGGTTGTCCTATCTTCTTGCCCCTGACTGTAGCCTATCGAATGGTTCATGTCCCATAAACCGAGCACTCCGTAGTCCCGTACTCCGTGTCCCAGTACTACTGTACTGACATCAATGCGCACCCTTTTGAAAGCGACTGTTTAGTTCGCAGCGCGAAAAAGCAGTGTGCAATCGGGCACATGAAATGCGGCCAAAATTAATCCGAGGCATCAGGACGGAAAGAAGAGCGTATTAGAGGGCGGAAGTGCATGATTCTCCTGCAATGGTTCCCCCGACGAGACGGTCGACAGCTGTGGAGAGAGTAAGAGGACGAGAGAACCTTTCCCTTTCTTCCTCCTCTTGTACCGTCCCACAGTGGCCACGTGAAACGAGCACGTGGAAAAGAGACGCTATCCTATCTCACCGGTGCTCGTCCCTTCCTCCCTTCATCCCTATCGCCATCGCTCTAACCCCTTCCCCTATACTTTCGGACATTCCCCTCCTATCCGCTTCTTTTTTCATCTCCTACTCCCTTAATTCATCGTCCTCCCTCTTCATCCGTTTGCTCCCCTCCTCCTCGTTCACAGTTTCATTGTCCCTACAGCTGTCTCCGTTCAATTCACGAGGCGTACGACGCTCGTACGGCCTGGTCAACAGGTAGAGAGACAGACAGGTGGCCGGACGATATATTCATGATGTCGGCTGCTACACGACAATCCCGAAGCCGGGTCAGTGTTCGCGATCTCTCGAAACGCGCGCGAGTCTCGACTACCAGCGATCCTGTGTCACTAGTTTTCGGGAGTCAGTAGTCAGTGCCACATGGAAATGGGATTAAGTGTATCTGCCAGCTAATTCGTCGGGTCGCTTCGAAAATATCGCTAGTGCTTAAAATTATCATACTTGTGAGTAAACTCTCGGCGCGAACTCTCTTCATGAATACTTGGAGGAACGCTAATGGCACTTGAAAGTATGACCTTGACCCATTAGAGATGAAGTTATTGTTTCAACTTTCACCAGGATTGTTCTATTCTGTGCAACTGAGTGATTTGTTTTCGGTGAAAGTTCCATGGCTGTGCTCCCTTTTGCTTTTGTTTGCAGTTGTTTGCAGTTGCTTTCCAACTGTGTTACGTTGAAGACACTAGACGACTAGATCCTCGTACAATGGGAGAAAAAATTGTTTAAAGACAGATGTATGTATTGTACCCTTTCTGGTCGTGAATGGACTTTTAAACAATTCTTTTTATATTTACTGTACAATTACTTCCATATGAAATATACATCATTTTCGGAAATACAATATTTTGATATCTTTGGATACACACAAGATACTGGTTGTCAAGATTAATGAAAATTGTGCGATTTAGAAATGACGTACTATCTATGAGAAATCGATTGAGATTAAAATTTTTTTATTTCAATGTAATCGCATTAACAGCGAGGTCATTAGCGACCATGTGGTTCACACTTGGTTACAACATATTTGACATGTAATTTGTGTTATATTATTACAATAAATCAATAAATTCATATTTTTCTATCTACATATATTTATATGCTGTATACAAAATTTCATGTCTTTTTAAACAATTTTTTAATCACGTTATATGAAGGTCTACTGTGATTATTTTATTTTTGAAATTTGTTATTTGCTCCTAACATATAAAATTACAATATTAATTCATTATGAGAGCTTTTAATTTACACACCTAATAAGTAGACTGGGAAAATTTATGTCGAAAATAAATAAACTATAGATACACCAAGAACTATACTACATTCTCTGACCTTACAGTATTTGTTTTGGAGTTTTACACCAGATTGCACAATTCGAATATTTTTCAGATACAGTAGATGAACCATTATATCCTAGAAGACTTAACGTTAAATTTTTGCACTGTAACTAATTGAGATGCGTCAGGATATATTGAACCAGATCTCATCCCTACTGATAACTATCTTCTCGCGATAATTGTGCCGGTGAACTCCTTTCTTTCACCTTGACGGACTTTGGTCTAATAGCGATTGCATGGCAAGTGGTGACATAGTTCCAGTATTTAAGTGTTATGTGAGTCGTTCCGGGAAAAAAGTTTCGGCGGTCAGGATTTAATTGCTCAATCCTTCAGTTTTTGTTGTGCCAATTCAGAGTGAATACACGCGACAGTGTTAGGCAGAATTCAGAGGTTTCGATTTTTCCGTAACCTAATCAAACACGAATGTGCAGAGTGTGAAGAAATTATATGTCGTAAAATTAATTTCAAGGTCAAAAGGTCAAACATTTTTATCCATCATGTCTTATTCTACTCGTCACAAGGATGAAAAGTGCAGAAGAAACCATGGCTCAAAACTCAACCGTTCTCTTAAAAAATTATGCTAAAGTCTTTTCATTATAAAACTGGTTTCATTTAAATTTTCATTTCTCTACTGTTACTTTCCTTTGAAGGTCGAAGATTTCGAAGCTTCGATTTCAGAAACTTCGAAGGTGATGAGAATCGAAGTTTCGAATTTCGAACCTCCGTAGTATTGTAAATTATTAGAAGATTGAAAAAAACGGAGTTTCTTTTTTTTTAATCTAATTTTTGTGTTAATATTTTTATTTATCAAAAATCGTGACATTGAAATTTCGGACACTTTGAAGTTCCCTTCGTTCCTTCGAATCCTTCGAAGCTTCGGAAAAGTAACTTGGAAAAATAACTGAAGTAACTGAAAACTTCGGAAAAATAGCCCTAGATGAAACCGTTGGGAATTATTTCTTTGAAACATATTAAAAATATGATGTGATATGATCATTTTTTTAAGAGAACGATTGAGATTTGACCGATTGTTTCTTTTGCACTTTTTATCCTTGCGATGAATAGAATATGATGCAATAGAAAAAACATTATTGACCTTTTTACCTTGAAATTGAAGGTTAATTTTGCGGCACCTTCCTTACGTTAATTTCCACCAAACCGAGGGACTAGAATCTCGCTGTGATAGTAAACAAATTATCAGAGTGCATCCTTCGAGACTTTATATAATTTTTGTCGCGAACTCAGCGGAAACAGATAATATCATTTCGCATTATCGGGAGTTCACTACTCCGCGGGATAAAAATGAAATCCAATCTGGTATTTATAGGAGTTTTTGTAAAATCGTCGGACGTGCTCGAAGCCTCTCAAACGCCCATTAGTTCTCGCTGCTGGCTTGCAAAAAGGATGTACGGGCTGATGGAGATTGATATTTAATATTTGTGATTTGCAGCACGTGTGAATCCGCTTGCGTGAAGTGAAGTGACTTGATAGCAATCGGAGATGTGATATTCTCGTGATTCTGTCGCGACGTTAGACTCGATTAGTGTCGACTAAGAATTCGATAACGCGGAAGAAGGAGAGAGAAAGATTTTTGAAGCATCCTTGATAGCCGTGAAAGTGGAACAAAGTGCGTTTCAAGGGCCTTTGTTGCTGGAAGAGTATCGGCGCGCGCGGCGGGAAGATTGCATTCCTTTGTTTCATCGAGAACGGAAGAAGTAAGTGTTAGTCGATATTTATGTCAAGTGTCTTCGGTCCACACGTGTGGACTCGTGTCCTTGCACAACGGCAAGTACGGTATAAACTACAATCGTAGTTCGGTCATCGATTACTATTCGACGTTCTCTTTAAGTTCTACGCCCATGTCCATGTTTTATAGCAACCGAAACTCTGGAAATGCCGACGACATTCTATATTAATTGCAGTGGATGCTTAAATTGCAGAGTTGGGCAAAAATTTTATCTAAAATTATCTAAAAATTTCAAATAAAGTGGGCTTTCTTTCAAGTAGGTTTTAAACCCATTTTATTCGAAATTTTTATTTGCATAAAATTTTTGCCCAACTCTGTTAAATTGTATTAGAGCCACATACGATAAATATATTTATTATCAGCGGATTTTATGCATTCGTAACAAAAATGAGTAAGTGTAATTTTAAACTGTGAAGACATTAGAAGAATTTAAATAGAGAAAGAAAATATTTTCTATTTCATTCCAGTTTGTTGCAATTTAGAAAGAAAATTTTTATTTCGATCAAGATCTGCAGTCGAATTACAATATAACGTGAAGTTGTCAACTTATGCAAATAATATGTTTACTCACTGCATATTCTTATTTACTTTTTCCTCATTATTTTTCAGTACAACGATGGCTGTGTAGCTAAGTATGCGAATAAATGATTAAAAAAAAATTGTATTTAATTTTTGTTGCTTACAGGCAACTTAGAAAAAGTTTATTTTGCATGAATAGATGATTATCGAGCAAAACGATTGATGTATAATTGATTCATAATTTAATTAAAAGTTTGGTTTTAGAGCTTCTCAAATGAAACGATAAAACTTCGTGGCTGTTCAAGCAGACCCAGTACATTTTTCCCCGTGATTATTCAGATGCCCGTTTAAACTTTTTACTGTTATCGGGCAGAAAATATTTTTATCGATCGATTTTCGAAAGCATTCTGGAAAATATCGCCTCGTTTGTTTTTAGTAGTTTCCGCTCGATGTGCTTCATATTATATTGGTGACTCGTTCTGAATTAGAACGACTATCGAAGATTACGGTGGAACTGTCGATGTTGTCAGCGATAGGTTGACAGCAAATTGCGCGCGTGTTAGAACACCGCCCGGAGAGAATATTTGTTCGATAATATTTGAAATGATATTGCGGCTGCTCCGTAAATATGTGCAAATGTGCCGGCCCGGGAATAATCGTGCCCGAGCTTTCGTATTTGTCGTAGCAGAAATGTCGGCTATGTATCCGCAAATTTAATAATATTAAAGGATTTAAATAAGAAGATTTACTAAAACTAAATGACCTGTGTTCCTTTTCAACGAACAGAAATTAGAATTGCTACTTCTTCATTGTCTGGATGACTCAACTTAATACTATTGTAATACGGAGTAGAACACAATCTGAGAACCTGACTCGAAAGTTGAAATATGATGTATTATACAGTCGTGGACAAAATTAAGTGGACAGGTCAACAAAAAATGAATGCAATTTAAAACATAATTTTAATAAACCAGAATTGTATGGAACATTTAAGTTAACAAAGTGTACTTCAACGAAATAAACAATAATATCAATAATAACCATTAATATAATAGAATATATTATCATTAATCAAAATTGTATACAATTTTTGCTGGTCAAAATTAAGTGGGCACTTTATAAATATTTAGAAAATAAGCAATTAGTATTTGGTATTGTAACCCCTTGCTTTAATTACTGCTTCTAATCGTCGTGGGATGCTTCTCACAAGTTTCTGGAGGTAACTTCGATCAATTTGTTAAAATATTAATTGCAATTTAATTGCGTTTAAAAATACTGTTTTATTAGGACGTTTTTCTAATGGTATTTCCGAACCTAATAAGCTCCATAAATTTTCTATAGGATTAAGATCTATATTTTGTGGAGGCCAATCGGGAACATATATCCCACAATCGTGTAAAAGTTTTTTCGTTTTTCGCCATATGCTTGGGATTATTATCCTATTGTAGCATCCATTCCTCATCGAGATCCATTCTTAGGGTTAACTCTTCCATATTTTCATTTAAAATGTCAACAAACTTATCTGCATTCATGATGCCATGGATGGGTGCTAAATTTCCAACCCCATACCAAGAAACACATCCCCATACCATTATGGATCCCCCTCCATGTTTGACGGTAGGCACCGCATACTGCATCTTGAGAGCTTGCAATTAAAATTTCAACAAATTGATCGCAGTTACCTCCAAAAACTTGTAGAAAGCATCCCACGACGATTAGAAGCAGTAATTAAAGCAAGAGGTTACAATACCAAATACTAATTGTTTATTTTCTAAATATTTATAAAGTGTCCACTTAATTTTGATCACCAAAAATTGTATACAATTTTGATTAATGATAATATATTCTATTATATTAATTGTTATTATTGATATTGTTGTTTATTTCAATAAAGTATACTTTCTTAACTTAAATGTTCCATACAATTCTGGTTTATTAAAATTATGTTTTAAATTGCATTGATTTTTTGTTGATTATTAAACCTGTCCACTTAATTTTGTCCACGACTGTACGTTGCAGATGTTTATGCAAATTTTAACACTAAACCTACCAAGCACTAAAAGCGATGAAAATGTTTTAGCTTGCAAAAATGCCGAGGCTCTATTTATTCAGATTTCGCGCAATTTTTATTACAATATGTGCTTGGATAAAGAGATTTATCGAATCAATTTCCATGTAAGTAATTTAATCAGTTCAATAATTGTAAGATTAAAAATTATAAAACCGGTCATTTGACCAGCAGTGGTAGGTTTAGTGTTAATAAATGAATCATCAAATATTGAAATTAAGTATAATTTACAGTTTCTGCACCGAGAACAAAAGCCCAGAAGCAGTTGAACAAAATTTTAAAAAGACTAGTCACAGATTGTATATTGCACTGACAATGTTATACAGGGTGTCCCAAAAATGTTGAACTTCCTTGAACTTCCTCCGCAGAATGTTAAGATTGACTTATTTATACATTTCACAGTTACAAAACGAGACGTACTGTACTGATATTTTAACAAACTTTAGCAATGACACCTTTATAATTTGATTTTCATTTAATTACACACATATTCTACAGTTTTAATCCAAGTGAAAATGTAGAAACAATATTTTAGCTTCACGTTGCAAAATGACATATTTTAACGGCATCGTGATATAATAACCCAGCTACAATAAAATGTCCCATATATCCGAGGAGAATAGCCGGTGGTGAACAAAAGCTTAAGGAAGAAGGAATGCGTCAAGTTTGCTCGTGCAAAGCACGTATCTTGCTTTCTATTTATCTATCGACAGACCGTCGCGGTTGGGAAGAATTCGTTTATCGCCGCATCCGCAAGATTTATATCAACTTGAGGGACACGCGTTTCTTTTTCTACCTACAGAACATAACCTACAATATTCTACCTCGATTCTAGGAACTTTAAACTTTCTTTCATACGATTCATTGTTTTATATTATTAATATTTTTAACTTGTTTAGAGATTTAGAGATAGAACAAAGTCACCTTCATTTTTTTAGACGACACAATATATTTTGTAGTACATAATATTATTGCTTATGTCAAGACGAGTTGACTTTGACATGGACTTGACAGTAAGACAGGCTTGAGTTTTTGATATTACTCAAGATATTGATTTCTCGAAAGAAATACACAATAAAAGAGTAAAAGAAACAATAAAAAGAAGCAAAGCAATAAAAACGTACGAAAAACTTCAAAATACTGTTGCATTGTTCCCGACCCATTAAAATGATTAGAAAGGGAAGTAAATGTCTATGTAGCTCCTGGATCTTGCACGTGATACATACAATTTTAATTTCGCATAAAAATCCTCTAATTATAACAATTAAACCAGTAAATGACTTCTATTCTAATTTATTCGCTTGACTGTTCCAGATAAAACACAAGGAGCAAACTGGAAACATCACCGAACCCAAACCGGATGAAGGCATCGAAAACCTGGCTTCGGAGTCTGTTAAACACGCCCGGCCGATAAAACAAGATCCCATATGCAAACAATGATCATAAAAGACGTCCTTAAGCCGTGGAAAGAAGCAAGTCCAGCAGATCTGACGAACGGTCCGCAATCAGGATGGTGATCGCGAGCGGATCCCCCGGCGAGGCGATGTCCAACACGACTGGCAAACTGAGAAGATCTCGTCGATTGTCTTCGACCAGGGGTTTGAAGGTGCGCTCGAGTGCAAACACAGCTGGGCAAGCGATTCCCCGGCAAGATCTCAATCAGAAGCTGGGTCTGTGTCCCATAGTGAGCAGAAACGTGGCCGATACAAAGGGGCGGCCGGTAATCAATTGGGAATTGAACGAAAGAATCAGCCTGAGCAGTGGTTCGAGTCCGGGTCTAGCTGTTCGTCCGGACGCCAGGAAGGGTATCGAGTTTAGCGAGAATCGCAAGAAGCCGGAAATCGATGGCAGACAGGCGATCAACGATAACGGTGGTGATCGTCGCGAGAACAGAAACAGCCGGGCTAGTCTGGAGCTGATGAACGTGTCCGGTTTTCATCAGGACGTCGACAAGAAGCGTCGCGGCTCCTGGTCGATCGATATCGACGTGGTCGGTAGGTTAGCCGACGAGGGGAACGTCATTAAAAGCGATTCGAAGTATGAGATTGGGATTCCCAGCGAGGGTTCGTCAGCGTCGAGGAAGTCTAAGCAGCGGCGCTCCTCAGGGTCGACGAAAGCACCGAAATCGACGAAGAGCGAGGAGGACGACGGGCTGAATAATAAATGGGGTAGGAAGAAGGCCGATAAGACGAACGACTCGATCTCGAAACGGCTGGAGCTGATTCACGAATTGAATCAGAAGATCCTGGCGAACTACGAGAGATTCCAGCAGAAATCGAAACGTAGTCACTCGAAGGAGATCCCGGAAGCCGGTGTATCGAGAGATAGCTCTTCGAGAGGTCGGGTCCCCTCCACAGATGCGAAAGAACGAAAGGAAGATCGGCTGTACGCGGAGGTGAAGCGCAAGAACCGAACGAAAGCGGAGTGCGTGGTTGAAAAAGGCGAGGACTCCTTGATGCAGAGGAGATTGGACATCAATAAATTCACGTTCTCCAAGGATCACTGCGAGAAGCTGACCGGCGCCGGCAAGGACAGGGCAGACTCGGTAGATAAGAAACGATCGAAGACTCTGTCAAGATCCAGGATCCCCTGCGATAATGAGAACTTCATCATGACGGCGAAGCCCGGATTCCACGGTTCCGAGGACGATAAAGTTCGACGAGCGGCTACGAGGACTGAATACTGCGCGCGATCAACGAAGAACGAGGGAAAGGAGCCAGCCCTGAGCAGCTCAGTTTTTTACACGAATGATTTCTCGGTGAGGCACGTAGACCTGGCAATCAATGACGACACCGATTGTCTAGGGAGCTCCAGATTGTACCCGGAGAGCTATACCAATCGCTCTAACGAAGTGAAAATTGATGACGCGAACGAGGACGATCGCAAGGAGCCGGGCAATCCTGACGAAAGGGAAACACGCGATGCGACTAGGATCGATCAGAAGGATCAGGACACTGTTCGCGGGTCCTCGGAGGGGACCAGGGGCGAAACGATCGATCAGGAAGCCTTGGAGCACGAAATTCTGGAGAATCTAGACGAGACCATCGACAGGTTCGATAACGAAAAACCGGATGCTGGGGGGGCCAGGATCGAGGAGCCTCGCGACGATAAGAAAATCGACAGTTTCAGCAGTGATTCCATCGAAATCGATAGTCCTTTGTCGAATTCGGGATGCTCGAAGGTACCTAGGCTCCAAGAGACCTTTAATTCCTCCTGGGACTCCGGAGTCGGTGTGGATGTCGGCACCGGAAGCGGCTGGGTCAGAATCCACACGGGAATTGAAAGCAGCCTCGTCTATCTTACTCTGGATACCACCGCCAAAGACGTCTGCAGGGACATGCTGTTAGGCGACGACTTGTCTCTGTTTATTCAGGTAAGCGGACTCGAACTTCCACGACGAATTAGGCGTTTCATTTATGCCGCAGAGGTTGCGTACCTGGCTGGATGAGGTGGTTGGCAACACTAACGAGGAATGTTGTTTATGAGGTGGAGGCGATATTCCTGAAGAGTTTAACCCAAAAAGACAATTCTTCAAAAATCCTACAAAAATTTTGTTTGGAAATTCGTGAAACTGCTGAATCTATAGCTTCCAACTAGGGTTTGCAATACCGGACCAAAAATACAATACCGGAATTCGGTATTTTTTGAAACATTGTACCGGAATACCGGTATTAATATCGGTATTAGGAATTTTCAAAAAGGTACAAAAACACAGTTGTTGCTTTGCCGCATTTATTAGTTTTATACAAAAAATAATAAACTATAAAAATATAAACAAGTTTGTACAAATATAAAATAAAGGAACAAATGTTATAATCAAATATTATTAATAACAGCAGTAACATAATAATTTTTAACATTAGAAACAAATAACATAATATAAAAAATAAACCATTACAGTATTATAATACAATAAAGGAACAAAACATATAGTATTATTATTAAGAAGATATTAATAACTAAGAGTAAAGAGATAGTATACATACTAAGAGTAAATATATCACATAAAAATCTTGTTGTGTGGTGTATTATATAATATCTATTAGAAAAAAACATTAACTAATTTGTTAACTGCATATTTTTGAAATGTGATTGTCAAAACATAATGCATCTATTAAATTATCTACTGTAAATACGTATTTCAAACCAGTGGAACATTCCATATTTCAAATGTGATGTCTATTGATGTTTAAACTTTACTGTAGCTATCCATTAAGCACAAGCTTCCAGCTTTCATCTGAATCCGCAAAAGTTAAAAAATTCCTACAAGAACACATTCTAAAATTGCTCAGAAGCAATTACTTAAAAGTAGATCATCCCTCTGCATCCTATCCAGTGGAACATTCCATATTTCAAATGTGATGTCGATTGATGTTTAAACTTTACTGTAGCTATCCATTAAGCACTAGCTTCCAGCTTTCATTTGAAACCGCAAAAGTTAAAAAATTCCTACGAGAACACATTCTAAAATTGCTCAGAAGCAACCCTTTAAAAATAAATCATCCCTCTGCATCCTATCCTGTAGGGCCTACAGCTATTAATGTTTTTCATTTGGTGTGTGACTCTCCAAGAGCCACACAAAGAACTTCACGATTTGTTAGTTGCAGTATATTATTATCATTATTAAGTGTACGTTTTAAGAAGATTATACGTTTTCAGGGAAATTCAATAGTTTTCTACTTATCAAAATGTTTGCTATATGGCGTCGCATTAAATATCGTATGCTCGTTGCTCGCTTGGTTCCTTGTTATAACAGAGTAATGTTGCAAAATAAATTGCAAATGCTCCACAAGCCTTCCAACATATCATCAATCGATGTAGCTGGACATTCGTTATAAAAAAGTACTAACCTATGCATGTCGAAAAGTTAGTGATTCAGAAGATATTTCAATTTAAATAATGCCAAAACACCATTACTATCGTGCGTACTACGACGTTACACTAGTAAGTAAACGCTAATGTCTGGGAACGGTGCGTCCTACCGCAGAAATATTGAAATTTTCAAAAGGCTTAAGCTAAAGCATATAGGCTGTGCACAACCACATGACGTATGTAGCCTTTTGAATTTTTCAAAAAAAAAAATATATATATATAATTTTTTATTAAAAATATATCTAAATATATATATATATATATATAATTACGTTTGTTTCTTCGGTGGAAAATTTCCGTCTTCTCGTATAAATTGCATTGTTGAATTAACTTCTTTCGAAAAAAACTAAAAAACTACTGGACCAAATTGGATCAAAATCTAATCAGCTCTAAGTTACAGCGGGGCACATCGATTACATCATTCATCATTCTGATCGCGTTGTTACTTTTTCAGAAAACGTTAACGAAAAATTTGATACCATACGCACATAAACACACACACACATACAAACATTTTGCTGAAAATAGTCTAAAATGACTCCAATGACCTTGAACAGTGAAGATCTGCTAAAAAATCGATTTTCGATTTTCGGGGTCATTACAATAACTTCCCTATAAATCGGGAAGTTAATAAGAGTAAATGCCCAAAAAAAATATTTATTATTTATAGCTAATACCGAAAATACCGGTATTTTACCTTAGCAAATACTGGTTTCACGAAATTGCAAAATAGCACGAAATACCGGTATTCGGTATACCGGTGTACCGGTACTGCTTCCAACAATATAATTATTTTATCAATATGATATCATTTATATTACGGTATAAATTATTCGTTTGCATAAAAATTTAATTGAAAGAAACCAATGAAAACATTTTTTTTTAAATACTGCACAAGAATTTCAGATAATATGGGGCTATCCAATGACATTAAATTATACTTTCAATGCAGAGACCTCGTCAGAATATATTTATTCTTCATTTCGATTCGTACAAATATCGGTATAACATAATTCTCTAGTTTTAATTCATTTACTAAATCAACAGGAATGTTTCATCTAGCTTCGAAATTACACACAGTTTTTATATCCATATGATTTTAAAATCTCTTTGTTATTTAAAACCCGTTGTTACCTTCTACGAGTCTTTTCAGTGCACATGTACTTCATAAAAATTTATATTACCAGACATTCTTTCATGTTTTAAAATTAAATCTTTACTTTTACATTTTTAGAAATAAAACTGTTCGGTCTCATTTTAATCAGAAAAATGCCAGAAATATGTTGATAAAAGATTCATAAAGAAATAGTTAAAGACAAACGAGTTTTGTCATTGGCTTAGCTTCAGGGCCCATCAAGAGCAACACCTTGCAGTAGTGGAAAGGAAATCGTGAACATCTTTTTCTCATATATCAGGACATTTTTGTAATGTAACTCTTTCGTTGCTACAAATCAAATTATCTTTCTCACGTTTCAATGCATTTCTCTCTGTTCTGATAAGGTTGAACTTAGGTACCTTTGCTGTTTATAGCTCATCGACGTCGTCTTCCAACTTCGTTCGCCATTTCACGGCACGAAGTTATAGATGACGTTTTCCACCTGGCTGGCAATGTTCTTTACTGACAATGTCTATTATTGAGATATGTCTCGCTGTAATGGTGACCGTGTATTCTTTTAGCAGAACTGATACGTTACAGGACAAGGCAAAATTGCTGATGTTTTCGATCTTATCGAAAAATGTATATTTATTACTACAGTTTGCTTTATCAAAACGGCTAATTGTTGCATTACTACATTTTGTTTGTATTTATAATAAACTGCAATAATAATGCATACACTGAATTCTACTTTTCCACTTTTATAAAATATTTAGTTAGCTTGAATTTCTGGAAGTTTTTTCATAAATATTTTCCCCTCGTAGAAATTCATAACTAAATTATACAGGATTTGTACAATTTTAATTAGAAAACTTAACAAAATTTTAAAGAATTTAAGAACGTCAATATATTATTTTCGATCTAATACAATTATTAACGTAACTCTATTTTTTTCTATTTATAAAAAAAACTTTTGTTTTGTATAAAGATCGACAATCTAAGAATACACACTGTCATCACATACACAGTCTAGTAACAAATTCTTAAATTTGTTTGATATCTTCCCCGTTTTGTTACATAAAAATTTTCTTATTTAATTGCTTGCGACTTAATAAGCAAATAAGTTTTTACACTTGTAGACATTCCTTTTTACATGCTTGAAATTTTCATACAATTGTTGGGGAAAATGTAGATTTAACTATTCTATGTTACTATACGTTCCTATTTGGATTACTAGCCAGAAATTTCAATTGGTCAGCTGAACAATTAAAACAACGTTAGAGATTACGAAGCACTCTAATATCAGTAGGGATGGAAGCGGAACTCAATCCGGTGCTTCCCATTCTGAATTTTTTAATTGTTAGCTGACCAATTAAAAAACCTGGTTGGTAACTGTTGAACCGGAGCATGAATAGCGTACATTTGAAAAGTGAACCACCGCACGATACACAACAGTATCATTGCGTCAGTCGGTCTCCTGATGAAATTAATTACAACACGTACCAAACGTGGATATAGATTTCTAGAAATATATGGGCTTCTCTGGAAAGCTCAAAGTAAAAGGTACATTTTCATTACAAATCCTCTAAAAAACAAAAGCATACATTTAAACAAAACATAATTATACGGGAAAATATTGCGGTACCATATTCCGATTGTAACACAGTTGTAAAAGCTGCAAGTAGGATTGAAATTTCATTTAATTTAATAACGCGTAATGCAGTCTTTATCTCTCCTCTGGCTTGATAAAAATTTTCCAATTCATTGGAAAAGAAAATCTCTGTTTAATATTTTATTGTACAAGTCAAGAGATAGAAATATAAATTTTCGTGAGCTCTCAGGGACTGTCCAAATGTTTTTACTTTATTATTATTGTGTATAATCACGGGGAATCATAGAATACATTTTTTCTTACATTTACATTTCAAATTAACTGGAGTAATTAAAACTCACTGCCCAAAGGTAAAATTGTATTTTGAATATGGCGTCCATATTTTGGCTTATACACGTTTCATACAGATACTAAAAATTGTTCTGCGAAATTTTATTCATCACTGGAAGTCGTCAACACAAATAATATACAGGGTGTTAATTTTAACTCGAACACCTAAATTATTTCCGCTACTATTAAAAGTAAGAAAAAATAACTAAATAGGATGTACATGGTTTTAAGACGTGCATCAGATGGTAATAAAAAAATCCTTTGGTCATTTGGTCATTTTGACGGTTTTTTTAAGGTCACCGTATTTTTTTGCATATTAACATGTATTTTTCATATACATAACAATCACAAATTTTCAGGACTACCTGTATGGGGCCAGGAAAAATTATTTTATACTTTTTAGTCCGTCTTAAAAACGTGGTATTTTTTTAATAAAATTAATTTTTTTTATTTAAAAAATTTTTTCGTTTAAGAGGCGTAATTTGCATTACTCGGCAGCGTAATTTGCATTATTCGGAAGCATGCAACTGCGCATGTAGCTATTTTCATAGCTACATGCTGCCGAATAATGCAAATTGCACCTCGTAAACGAAAAAATAGGACTTTTGAGGGAGATAGCGCCCTAGATCGATCTTTTATCTAGCGTTTTCGACTACTGGAAAACCCCATGTTTGAAAAAATTGCAAAAAAATTGAAAAAAAGATTGCATAAATTGGCTTTTCCAATTTTTTTATACAAAAAATTTGCTATAATTACGTGAAAGTTCTTTTGAAACCATGTTCATGTGATAAAAACATTTTCGATCGGACAGCTAATAACAGAGTAATCTCTACTAATCACGATTCATGATTCACCCTGTAGAATAGAATAGAACATATAATAAAAATATCGATAAAAAGCCTTTTAGAGCGTGCGAATACGTTTGTCCACCACAGAACGTGCTAGAACCATGAAATCGAACGATTACGATGCTATTGAGCGTGCAGAAAATTTTAGTTTTAGTAACCGAAACAGATAACAGTTGGCAATTTCGTAGCTCCATAACAGTTATTCGCAATAGAGGTTCCTCAGAAGCGAAATCAATTTTCTAACAGTTTTGAAGCCCGGGATATCGCGAGGATCGTCGATCGGATTCGATTTAGTCGATGCAACGGGGACCAGTTTTCGAACGTGTATCGATAATCGTTCCGCAAACAAAGATATGACAGGTTGGGAGCGGGACGCGCGGTTCGAAAGTTTTCGATGATCACGAAGCGAGGCGAAACGTGATAAGAAAGCTCGATTTAAGGGAAGAGGGAAATGTAATAGAGTAGAATGGGGCCAGGTGAAATCGACGATGATCCGGGGAGAAGGGACGTGAAAAGAGAAGAGGAGAACAGAGAAGAGTAGAGAAAAACGCAAGGGAAAAAATGCGAAGGGTTTCAACGGAATATCCCCCCAGGCTTTATCGCGTGCCCGAGCATTAACGACGTCTGCGACAGAGCAAACCGGAAATCCTGGCGAACCGCAGGAATCCCTCTGTGATGGGATAAGTCGCACGATTTCGTTTTGTCATTTTCGCGAGGGCATGCACAGACGACGAACTATCATTTTCTCGGCGAACAAAGGATAGATGTCATTTATATTCCCCATCATTTACATCCGAGCTGAAGGGATGTTTGAATTCAAATCGAGTCTGTATTGAGACGAGGACCATCAATGCTTGGAAAATACATTCCCGATGACACTGCTGAAAGAGATTTAAATATCAGAGAAAATTTCAATCGTAATTAACTGTACCGGACATTTCGTGATTTTGTTTGATCAACAAATGTGAAGTGTGGTTGGATATTTTATCATTTTTGAAGGAACGCGTTGCAACAATGAAACATACAGTGAGCCCCGAAAGTATTCGAACGCCCTTTAAAACAGAATAACTTTTTTATTATTGTACCAAACGACCTGATTTTTTGTAATCAATTAGAAGCATTGTTTTACGAAATAATATGCAAAAAAGATTTTCCAAAAATTATAATTTACAAAGTTACATGCAAAAATAAAAAAGGCATTATTTAAAACTTTTTTATTTTTGAGCACTTAATAAAAATTTAAAATACTTGAGAACTTTATCGAAATCGGTTGACGCAGGAAAAAATGACATGCATCGAAAGATGTACGATTCTGTGGATTCGAAGCAGAAACTGATCAAAAGTCGTGTAAAACTCCGATTTTTACCATTTTTAACCGCTTGTAGCTCGTGTGTATGTTAATCGATTTCGATGAAATTTTCAGCATGTGTATAACTAACATAGATCTACAAAACATATATTTTAAATTTTCATTAAGGATCCAAATAAAAAAGTTTTAAAAAATACCTTTTTTATTTTTGCATGTAACCTTGTAAATTATAATTTTTGGAAAATCTTTTCTGCATATCATTTCATAAACCAATGCTTCTAATTGATTATTATAAAAGATCAGGTCGTTTGGTACAATTATAAAAAAGTTATTCTGTTTTAAAGGGCGTTCGAATACTTTCGGGGCTCACTGTATGTAAGTCAGCTATTTCTCACACGCGTCATGCTGCAAAAGTTATGATTAAACAGCGGGTCTTTCTGTAAAA
The DNA here is from genome assembly GCA_028455795.1 of Lasioglossum marginatum. NCBI lineage: Eukaryota > Metazoa > Arthropoda > Insecta > Hymenoptera > Halictidae > Lasioglossum > Lasioglossum marginatum. Next base: position 6,916,798 of record CM052242.1, read on the forward strand.
TAAAAATTTTCAACTTAAATTGCAGCAAACTGGAACGAAACAGAAAAATTGTTAAAAATAATATGACAGTACTTTTAAATTCTTCTAATGTTTTTATTGTTTCAAATCGACTCACTTTTGTAATAAATGCATAAAATCCGCTGTCTAATTATGACTTGATTGTGGGTTTTATTTTATTTTATTGAATGTTTGTTTTTATGAAAAAGCCGATTACAAAGTCAAATATAGCTTTAGTCCTCCTTTGTTCCTTTAAAATATTTCATATTATTGAAACTGCCAACGATTCGATATTGCCAGTAGCCTGAATGTCGAGAACGAAATGAAAAGAATAGAGTGTAGTTTATACAGCAACGTGCTTGCTTGCTGGCTTTCAGTTTGGGAATCTCGATGTTCCGAACAGGGGCGATATTTGTAAATCGATGTCGACTCGAGATGCTTTTATTAACTTTCTCTTTATACTCGCTGGATAATATGTATATTGAAAACGTGATTGTTCAGAATCTCCAATAACCAATAGCAACCCCCTGGATTTCGGGTCAAGCTAAAGTAGATATTCAACAAGGGTAGTGGTTCTAGAAGATGACCGCGTTTCAAGGTTTCTGGGTCATGATGCTACAAGACTCTAAATCTTGTATCATAACAGGCTTGTAAAGAACTACAGTGAGTCACGAAAGTATTCGAACGCTCTGAAATGAAAGTTCCACGCTTAAAAAATTAAGTCATATTACGAATTATAAAATACTTTCCTTCCTATAGTAACGTACATATAAATATCACATACTCGCCATTTTTTTAACCAAATTTCCACAAAGTAAAATTACATATTGATTTTGTATTTTGAAAATGCAAGCAACAATCTTTTAAGTCTCGTATTTAGTAATATATAAAAATATAAAAATTTCTTGATTGCAACAAATTTATTTTCTTTTAAAATAGGTCATTTAATAGGAGCATTTTTAACTATATTTTACTTGGAATACATTTCATCTCGTTTAAAGTTCCTTCTATCCTATATTTGCATTCGGTTCTGAAACAACATGTGTAATAAAATATGTAACAAGAACTTTTTAATTACGATAGGAGCTAATGGAAGCAAAATACATACAGGTACACTCTCTCACGAAGTAATAACTATGAAATAAATACCATTTCTAGAAAGTGAGATTCGAGATTGCGGTTGTTACAAAATCGCTTTTATAATCACTGCACAACACGCACTTCTTCGGTAATAACTGGATTGCGAATTATTATGCAAAGCTGCTTCGCACACTAATTTCATACAAACGAAGGTAGACAAGATCCTATTTCCTGTAGTACGAGTCCTGCCGCACTTATAAGAATATTATATGTGATATTAAATTATAAATAACAAATATTAAATACTAAATACATTTACAATTATATACAGTGACTCGAATTAATTTATTCGGACGCTCTAAAAAAGACGATAACTGTTTTAATATTGTACTATACGATTTGATATTTTTGAGAAAATAGAGCAATTAGTTTAATACAGAATGTGAAATGAATTTTTTTCAAAAATTTCAATTTATAAGTTGCATTTTACAACTTTTTTATGTGGGCCTCTATTGAAAATTTAATAAATACGTTTTGTAGATCTGTGCCAATTAAACATATCCTCAAAATTTCGTCAAAATCGGTGGACGTTGCAATGAGCCACAAACGTTTAAAGATGGTAAAAATTGCAGTCAATCAGTCTAAGGATTCTTACATCTTTCAATGCCTGTCGTTTTTTCCCGCATCAACCGATTTCGATGAAACTTTCACAGTGCATATAATTGACACAGATCTACAATATGTATTTTTTAAATTTTCAATATAGGCCCACACACATAAAAAAGTTGTAAAATGCAACTTTTAGTATTTTTTCTACAGTTCCGATCTATTGCAATTTTTGAAAAAATTTCTTTCCACATCCTGTAGTAAACTGATTGCTCTAGTTTCCCAAAAAAGTTCAAATCGTGTAGTACAATATTAAGAAAGTTGTCGTCTTTTTTAGAGCGTCCGAATATTAACACTAAACCCACCACTGTCGCTCAAATGACCGGTTTTATATATTCCATTTCACAATTATTGAAATTATGAAGTTGCTTACATGGAAATTGATTTGATCAATTTCATTATCCAAGCACATATTGTAATAAAAGTTGCACGAAATCTAAATAAATAGAGCCTTGTCATTTTGACAAGGTAAAACATTTTAATCGCTTTTAGTGCTCGGTAGGTTTAGTGTTAATTCGAGTCACTGTATATATTTTTACATTCATCCGGGTTTAGGTTAGAAAAACATCCACTGCAATATCATTGCAGAAAACATAGTTCAACGAATATACTGCGCAATAAACACACGTTTGAAAAACGAAATAAATTTTTGTAAACTTCATAGAAACATTCGAGTCTACAATATTTTCAGAAAAAAATCAATCCTTTAGTTTCCCCGTCTGCTTTCGAGTGCAAGAACACCATTGAAAAAAGAAAACAACTGAAGAAAGTGAAAGTGAAGATTTCACCTTTGAAGATGTGCTTGGATAGACTGCTGTCCAACTTTTTTATTTTTCTAATGAAGTTTGTAATATTGTAATATTGAATTATTTATATTGTTGCGGTATTAATATTCTAAATGTACTTTTCTAACACGTTTTTGAAATTTTAGATAACTCCGTAAAATCTCTAATTAATGGAGTAATAAAATTAGTATGTACTATTGATTTCTAAGGAACGATAGATATGATCTGACTTTAACAGAAAAATTCTTATTGACAAATTAAGGAAATGTGCATTACGTTCACCTCTTGAAAAAGTTCTCTTTCCACTCTTGAAAAAGTTCTCTTTCCACTCTTGGCATCAAAAGTTCTCTTGCTCTTAGTATTCTGAAGCATGCATTCAAGTATACCGGGTATCCCGTTTAAACGTTTTTCACGGAATTATTTCCTCAAGGGTAGCTCAGTTAAAAAAACTTTTATGCATTTATGACAAAAATGAGTAGGTGCCATTTGAAACAATAAAGACATAAGAACAATTTAAAAACACTGTTACATTACTTTCAGCCAGAGTTGGGCATTAATCGATTCAAATTTTAATCAAGATTGATTGATTAATCTGTACGATTAAAAAAGTAATCATTGAAAAATCAACGATTGATTCAATCGATTGATGAAGTTAATCGTCAATCATTGTTTAAAAGAAGAAATAATCGAAAAATCGGCGATTGATTCAATCGATTGATGAAGTTAATCGCCATACGGTTTATCCATAAATTGTAATAAGGAGGGAGAGACAGAGAGCGGAGATGGAGAATTGACAGAAATATATCTCAACAAAAACTCAGTTTACATTTTTTTCAATATTCATACAGTTTTGATTCCGTATTTTATTTCGAAGTTTCAGCAGTTAATCATTAATCAATTATCCGATTGTCGATTACAATTGAAAGGAATGTTATCGTTAATTGTAATTAACGATTAACAAGTATTTAATAATTAATTAATCATTAATAAGTATTTAATTGTTAATCGCAATTAACGACTAAACTAGGAGACTAATTGTTAATTGCGATTAACGATTGAAGTAGAAACTTATTCGTCAATCGTTGATTAAATTTTTGCCCAACTCTGCTTTCAGCCTAGTACATCCATTAAGAAAGAAAATAAATTTCCACTTCACTCCGGTTTGTTGCAATCCAGGTACAAAATTTTTATTTTGGATTAAGATCCGCTGTCTAGCCATAATAGTTCTCCCACTGCACTGTTTTGCAAGTCTGAAGTAATATAGGAGTGTAGTGGAAAGTTCTTGCGGTTTCACTTATACAGTATTTAAAAGCGTCTTGTATTTAATTGAATAATATGTATAATAAAACAAAGAAGAGAAAAGGCACGTTGATCGGTCAACCTAGAGCACGCAGAAGTGCCACTTATTATTCCTTGACGGCCCTAAAATAACAGTACGACCGGACGAATCGTTTCGTGCTTTCAATCTTTGTCGGACCTAGCGGCCATCATCCCCTGCTCTCCTCGTTCTGCGTGATAAAACAAAGCTTTGTATGTCGAAAGAGAGCCGAGTAAAAAGAAGATTCGGGGCATCGAGATTTGCTTCCGAAGCTTGCTCTCTCTCCTATCTTCCCTCTCTCTCTCTCTCTCTCTCTCTCTCTCATCTCTCGACAAACCGAATTCGCTGTGCTAGCGCCGAAACATTTCCTCCCCTTCTCCCACCACTCGCCAGCGACGGATGAAGAGCGACGTTGCATAATGAGTACGGCGTGGCTTGCCTTCTCAAAGATAACGAGGTACGCGCCAGTAATCAAAGGAGGCTAAGACCTTAAATAGGCGGCCTCTTAAAAGAAGCTCTTGCTGGTTACAACTGCTGCCGGGCACTTCAGTCAGCTCGCATACATACATACATTGTGCCGACGATCACAATGGCCCTGATGGACTTTGTTAGCTCAAAACCCTCGCAAGCTGCCATCTTGAATCGGTACAGTAATGCCTCCATATCTTCTACAAACTTCAAGACCGAAGTGTCACTTATATCAGACCTGTCCAACTTCGTTCTGCTAAGATGAGAGGTGACGTTCTCCCACTATTTGCGCGCGGTATTGCTTAAGGCTAAAGTAGTGGGGGAACAAACTTATAGATAGAGTGCGGACCATGTGATTTCACTCTCTCTCTCTTAAATTTCTTCCCTTCCAATGTTTATATTTTCCCATAAATCCTTCAACATTAAACCTACCACGAGGGGTCAAATGACCCATTTTAGATTTCTCATTTGACAATTATTGAGATTGTAAAGATGTTTTCATGGGAATTGATTGAATACTTTTTTTGACTCCAGTATACATACATATACAGGGTGAGTCACCTAAAGGTATCACCTCAAATATCTTTGTTGTTTTCAAAGATACATTAAATGTCTTGAGGACAAAGTTAAATGGCTTTCTTAATATCTACAATGATAGTCTCTTTCATTACGAATTCAGTGACTATAATTATTCAAGGTCATTCAAGGTCACGGGCAGCAAAAACTAAACAACGTAATAACAATGTAAAACTAAAATATGGAAGCAGAATACATTTATCACCAGTGAGACTTGTAGTAAACAAGCTAAGGTCCTTCAATGCTATGGAATGTTCTCAAACATCCTCTAGGATTATAATTTTGAGTTTTAACGATCGTAAATTGTTGTTTATACACAAGTGATATCGGCGCTACAGGTTCGATCAAAGATACAAAAATTAGCAATTTTGCAGAATTATAATTTCAACGTTTCGGTTCGGTTTTGAACCATCATCAAGAAAAGTCCGCGTTTGCTAATTGTGAAAAAACACAGAATGAAGAGCGTAAAAGAAATGGTACTTGTCAGTAATAAGGTTTAAACTGTACTAATCCTCTAGGATTGTTTAGCCTTATTTAGTATTATATATATATTATATAATACTATATTATAGTATATAATACTATATATAGTATATAATACTATATATAGTATAAAATATATATATTATAGTATGTTTCCAAACGCGATTCCGCTATGTTTTATTCAATGCTTGAAAGGTGTGACATGATAACGGTCTACTGTGAATGTAGACAAAATGCATTGCAGGCCCGATTGCTTTATGAAAGAAGGTACGCTGAGCGAAACACTCCTTCTAGGATGACTTTTACTAATATCGACAAGTTACTTAGAAATACTGGAAATGTAGATGTAAGAAAGCGTAAACAAAAGAATCCCATGACTACTGAAGACAATGAAATTAATATTTTAGCAACCATAGCTGTCAATCCACATGTGAGTACGGGAGAAATTGCCCGAGAAGCAAGCATGAGTCAAAGTACCGTTATACGAGTTCTGGCCCGACATAAAGGCTATAGCCGGGTTTGGTAGTGAAATTCGCCCCCGGCGGGATTTTAATCGAGCTTGGACCATTCGATAGCCTATCCAAAAAGACCCCTCTCTGCCAAGTTTCAGCCCCATATCTCATCTATAAGGGTAGTTATTGAGAAAAATCGAAAAACCAATTTTTGGCCCATTTTCCCTATTTATTGACAATTAAAAATTCTGAAAAAAATCTGACACATTTCGGATATTAAGCCACATATTAGGTATCATTTCCAGATTTTTGAAAGTGGATTTCAGTGGCCGAAAGAACTCCAAAAATATTTTTCTGAAAAGTTATTTTAAAATAGTCTAAACATAGTTAAAAAATCTTTTTACAATGGTTTAACAACAATCATATGGATATGGAAAAAAAATTGACCTGACCGGGATGCGTACCTGGTCCAAAAAGTCTT
>CM052242.1:6923203-6938237 GCA_028455795.1 Lasioglossum marginatum
CTTTTAGATTTCTATATGAAATCTGCATTTCTTCGGTTTTTTTCGTGTTTTTCATTTTTTACAGCCAGAGTTTGCAACGGAAAAATCTGAAAATGATATCTAATATGTGGCTTAGTATCCGAAATGTGTCAGATTTTTTCAGAATTTTTAATTGTCAATAAATAGGGAAAATGGGCCAAAAACTGGTTTTTCGATTTTTCTCAATAACTATCCTTACAGATGAGATATGGGGCTGAAACTTCGCAGAGAGGGGTCTTTTTGGATAGGCTATCGAATGGTCCAAGCTCGATTAAAATCCCGCCGGGGGCGAATTTCATTACCAAACCCGGCTATAACCTTCCATCCGTTTCACCTACCGGTACATCAGGAATTACACGGAAGCGATTTTCGAAATCGAGTTAATTTTTGTTAATGGGGACTGCATCAAAATTCGTTCATTTTTTTCTAATGTCTTGTTTACGGACAAATCAACATTCACTAATCATGCATCAATTAATCTACCGAATACTCATTATTCGTTTTGATAATCCACATTGGCTTCGAGAAATTGACCACCAAAGACAATGGAGCGTAAACGTATGGTGTGGTATTTTGAATGATAAAGTAATCGGACCAGACTTCATTATTGGAACGCTGGCAGGACAAAAATATGCCCAATTTTTACAAAGAGATCTACCAATTTTGTTGGAAGATGTTCCTTCGCAAAACCGCTATGATATGTGGTATCAACATGGCTGTCCTGCTCATTATGCACGAGTAGCAAGAGAAATGTTGGATTCTAGGTTTCCAAACCGATGGATTGGGCGAAGTGAAACTGTTTCATGGCCAGCACGTTCGCCTGATTTAAATCCACTGGATTTCTTTTTGTGGGGTCTGCTAAAAGAGACTGTACAAGAATGCTCCAACAACAGTTGAAGATATGCATTATCGTATCATCACAGCATGTGCGAATATTACCTCGGATGTACTTGTCAGAGTTCAACATTCCCTCAAAGCCCGTTTACAGACATGCATCGATGTAGACAGCCATAATTTCGAACATTTATGAAATACAGGTATTCTGCTTCTATATTTTAGTTTCATACGTTTTTTCTGTCCGTGACCTTGAATGACCTTGAGTAATTATAGTCACTGATGAAAGGAACTATCATTGTAGATGTTTAAAAAATGTTGGTTCCATTTTAAAAAATGAAGATGCTCTTGATATCTCTAAAACGAATTACATAGAAACAAAAATTTTTTTGGTATCGTATATACGAGCCCCATTTTACCATTCAACTTTGTCCTCAAGACATTTAATGTTTCTTTGAAAACAACAAAGATATTTAAGGTGATAACGTTAGGTGTATATTATAGTAAAAATCGCACAAAATATAAATAAATTTAATCTTGTTATTTTTATAATTAGTGTTAAACATCTGACGTTCCAACGATTATTAAAACAACGATTATTACATATTCCGAAATTTTTTCGATTCTTTTGAAAGCCTAGAACAGCAAAAAGATTAGTCGTGAACGTAAACGACCCAGGTTGTGAATTATTTTTTTATGGAATATTTAACAACATGTTTGTGGCGTTTTTCTGATTAAAGTAAGTCCAAGCACGATACAATTCACATTTAAACATAAATGAAGGTTTGAATAAGTGATATAAATGAAGTAATGGTACAGTTAGTGCCAGCATCAGCGGTTAAACTGCTATGATTAATTAATAGAAAGTAAAGAGAAAGTAAATATTATTGTGTCTTCTATTTTTCCTGCGTCTTTGCCGCAGCGGATGAACACACGCGACATTTATTCTTGCCAAGAGAAACGCGAACTCGGTGAAATATTCGGCAACAAGTGGCGATTTTTCAAGAATCACGAGACACCCGCGAGTAGTTGCTGGTTGTTGCTTCACTGTGGACATAGCTTAAGAATACACGTTTACAACATTTGGCGACCAAATCTGCGGCGCGCAGAAAGTTTCAGAAAATCCAATGACCATCGGCGCTTCATAAATTTATTTCTTGGAAAGCGAAACTTTGGGGGAGAGTCCGCAAGGTTGCCGCGCTATCATCCAACCTTACTTACTACAGGGTGACTCACCTAAGACAAGCCACCTGAATAACTTCTACATTTTTTGAGATAGCAAGAAATGCTTCAGACAAAAGTTGTTTGGTTTCTAGGGGCCCATTACGTGGTCTACATAACTTTTTATCAAGTGGAGGTGCTTATGAGATTAGGTCAACTTAGTTTTTTTAAATGGAACCACATATTTTTGAACTCCTACGATTGCAGCCCTTTTCGAGATAATTTCAACGATATAGTCATTCAAGGTCATTCAAGGTCGTAAACTTTAAAATTGATGAAAAACAAAAATTTATCGTAAACGCTTATGAAATGGAATATTCTCATCAGTTTCAAGTTGCAGAAATTTAGTCTTAAGCGTTTCGTCACAGTTTGCTTACGTTTACATTCACTCAGAGGTACTCTCCATTTGAGAAGTCACGGCACTTGATCTTGATGACGAGAAGTCAGGAAGGCAAGGAGACTCTTCAAATCAAACAAAGTATGCAAAATTTTTGATAGATTAAACGTGCGACAGTTTTTGTGATACCAACACCCGGCACATTCTGCACAGAGGATTACTAATATTTTGAACATACATTATAAATAGGGAAGATGGTTGGATTGTGAGACGGGTTTTGTTTTTGGGCTGTAACTTTTTGCTTGATGAAGATATCAAAGAGTTTTATATACCGTTGGAAAGGTGAAAGGTGGAAGGAAATACGCAACTTTTATACGCAAAATGTTTAGCGATTTGATTAACAAGTAAAATTTTATGGCCTATTTTCCGAGGACATGTTTTTTGGCTTCCTAAAAAAAGTGGTTGGATTGTGAGACACTCGAAAAAATCAACTAAAAGTGGTAAAATATAAAGTAAAACCTATGTAACTTTAAGCAAAAATGAATTTTTATTTATTTTAAAGATATTAAGTGGCCAAACAAGTTAAAAAGAATGGCAAAAAATTGATTGCTGTCAACTTTCTTCGCATAACGCTGTAACGTGCTCTTATCAACGCCATATTCTTTGGCGTTGAAATAATAATTATTTAATTTTCATTATTCGGCAGCACATCGACAGCCACGATAGGCGGCAGCACTGTCGCCTGTCACATTGCTTCTCGCGGCTCCGCGACATGCTGCCGACATGAATAATGAAAATTACGCGTCGTAAACGCAAAAGTAGGACTTTTGAGGCAAATAGCACCCTAGATAGATCTTTCATCCAGCGATTTTGACTACTAAGAAACCCCGTTTTTGCATTATTGAGAAATCAGGAGCGGAATCCCGGACCCTTGCAATCCTCGCGTACGTATATGTGGTCTAGCGGTGTGTGCACTCACACACAGTAACGCGCGAGCTAGGAGTCTCTGCCCTCAAAGGAGAACAACACTGTCACAGAACAACTGTGTTCTGTGTCTCCTGTGTTCTGTTTCGAGGCTGGTTTTAATTCGCGCAGCTCTCTGAATCGCGTGACTACGGCGCGGCAGCTACAGAAAAGAAAGGATTGAATAATTATTGGAATTCCATCCGCGAAACGAGGGAATAAAACGCGACACGGCTTACCATTTATCTGTATTATTCCTGCGGCTGATATCTAAATGAACCGTTTTGCGCGGGCGGCAAAGTAAATCGAGGTCCCCGGGTTTCCGTTCGCGTTGTTCGTTTTGCGAACCCCCGGCACCGGTTCAAACTACCGACCACCTATTTCCCCGTTAAAAGGGTGACGTGACGGATATTTTTAAGATCATTTATTATCCGGATTAAGCGGCGAAACGCTGACGTTTTTACGCTCGTCTAAATGCATTCAAAGGGGTGGCGTTGCGCGCGCGTTGCCGTGATGCCGGAAAATTGCAGAGGACTATTTCTGCTAAGTGGCGGAGCGTGGTGAAATTAAGAAAGTCTTTCCCTCGGAATTGAAAGAATTTCTCTTTTTAGCGGCACGGCCGCCGCTGCTGTCCAAGTTCGCAAAGGGGTCTTTTTAATCTTTACACTTTACACATTTCTGAGGAAGCGCATCGTTTAACGTCATGCGGAAAATGCTACTGGAAATATCACACTTTTATGATTGCGATATTTCAATGAAATCTTATTTATCTTATCGAACTGTGCATGCAGGCGAATATTATTTCATTAATATAATACCGAAAATATAACTTTTAATAACTTTTTCATTTATATTATGAGAATTATGTTTATGGTATAATCGCATGTATATGCACATCTACATGGCTTCCAGCTTACTGAAGATCGTCAACGTTCTCGTACGATCACCGAAGTTAAACAGCGTGGGACGTGTGCGACGCTCTGATGGGTGACCGCCCGGTAAAAGCCGGGAAGTGGCCCCCGGAAGTGGTTGCTTTTCACGTGTTGTTGGCAAAATAGGTGGTTCGGAACCCACCTTTATAAACAGTAGGTCCCGTCGCTTAATAACCTAGCAGTTGAAGAAGCGACGTAAAAAAACAAAGAAAGCTTACTGAAGATCATACGTGCTGACCTCGATATTAGAAAATAATGATTAATATTTTCAGCGAACATAAAATTCGATAATAATTAAGAGGAAATATGAAAATAATCAAATTCAACACGTAAAATGAAAGATAAATAATGAAATTTTAAATTCAATAATTTGTGAAATTTACCAGATATAATAATAGATTGAAAATTACCAATTTACCAATTCACTTTTTCAAATTAAATGAAGGGACAGATTTTAGCTTGCAAGGTACTAATAAAAAATGTAGGAATACGAATTGTCGAGAATTTTCATTCAATTTTTTATCATCTGATAACACGGTCCAACAAATTTCAACTTCTTTTTGACGTTTCGATTCTCACTATGCGATTCTTGTAGAGTTTTTCGCGCCGATTCCGAATCTGCCCTTAATTTTTCAAGTAGAAGACTTGATCTGTAGACTTTCCCGAATCCAGTGATATCCAATACTAATACATTATGATTGTTTAAACATGTTTAAACATGTAAGGGCGTCCGCTGCGCCGTATCCCGTGGAACATCCGTTCTAGTGGTCAGCACCACTGGCGGCAGCAACTCGTGTCGGGCGAAAATATTTTGCTTTCTGGTTCGAAAAAAACGTCGACGTTGGAAACTTGAAAGAATGGTTTCTCAAGATAAAAGTCTCCTCTATCGCATGGTATAGTTCGATATTCCGCTGGACCCTTATTTTTTAAGATAAACTGAAAAACATCCTCAAAAATGGGTGCAAAAGTGGTGTCTCTTCGTCTTTAATGATTGTTTAAACATGTTTAAACAATCATAATGTATTAGTATTGGATATCACTGGATTCGGGAAAGTCTACAGAATCTTCTGCTGCAAAGAACAATCCAATATCTTTTATAATAACATCACAATATTTGTTTAGAGTTGGAAAAATATGTTTTTTTTTCAAACTCAAATTTCTCAAAAACTGTGCGTCTAGAAGAAAAATAAAGGCAGTTTCTGAATCAGAAACGTTTTTTGGCTGTTGGACAGTGTAATTAACCCTTTCGCTACTAACGCCGGATATATCCGACATCCACATGATAACCCGCGGAGACGATCGCCGGATATATCCGGCATCCACATAATAGCCCCCTGGAGACGAACGCCGGATATATCCGGCATTATATATTGTTTTAAAAAAAAGTTATATATTGTTTTAAAGAAAATGTGTACAGGGTATAAAGAAATTATATGTCGCGGCTACTATACATAGAATGATTCTATACCCTCGAATTTGGTTGAAATTGAACTAAGGAAGATGCCGCAAAATTGAGCTCGGCCTTGAATTTTAAGGTCAAAAGGTCAACAATTTTTTTTAATGACATCGTATTTTACTCGTTGCAAAAAATCAATTTTTTGCAAACTCCTGAGGTCGTAGACGAATTTTGAGACCAGATTTGAAATTAGCGTGAAAAAATCTACGGGAAATGATGTATAGCATGTTACAAAAAAATTTTTTCCGCGCGTGGTATTGGGAAAACCACAATTTTCTTGAAATTGTACAAGTTTAACGAATTTTTTTCAAGGTTAAAAAACGTTCGTACCATAATCTCCCTATTTTTCCCATATTCTGCAAAGTTTCAGCTTTAATTTAAAAAAAATTTCATCGCTCTATCTCATTTCTATTGGAAGTTCTTTGATTTTGTCTCCGATTTCGACAAAAGATCCCACTGTGCGCCGTAGCGGAAAGGTTAAGAACATTTATTAATAAAAGAACGAACACATTTTCTTGCTTCTTATGTCACGTTTCTTCCTATCCATAAATCAAAGCATAATCGCCACGTATAATACAAGGTATACACGTGGATAGTATTCATTATTATAATTGTAAATTTAGCCTCGACGGCTTAAACATTTATCATGTAAAACGTGAACTCACAACGATCTGCATATTAGAATTATAGACTGTTTGCATGAGCCAGTATCACGTGCCGTCACAAACGATTATTATTATACAGAATTGCAATTCAACACGCATGGTGTATGAACACCAACAATGATAAAACGTCTAAACTCTATCATTCCTATGAACATTTATACTTGACGCAACATTCACAAAAAAATTAGCATTCTCAAATCAAAATTAATCCCTTCTCCTACAACATCGTGTCTGACTCGTGATGAAGATCTGAACACTGAACAGATATAAATATATACACAGTGAGGGTAAAAAGTATTCGTACACCATTTAAAATAGAATAACTTTTTTATAATTGTACGAAACGACCTGAGTTTTTATAATCGATTAGAAGCATTGGTTTACGAAATGATATGCAAAAAGATTTTCCAAAAATTATAATTTACAAGGTTACATGCAAAATTAAAAAAAGCATTTTTTAAAACTTTTTTATTTGGGTCCTTAATGAAAATTTGAAATATATGTTTTGTAGATCTATGTTAGTTATACATATGCTGAAAATTTCATCGAAATCGATTAACATACACACGAGCTACAAACATTTAAAAAAGGTGCAAATCGTAGTTTCACCCAACTTTTGATCAGTTTCTGCCTTAAAATCCACAGAATCGTACATCTTTCGATGCGTGTCATTTTTTCCTGCGTCAACTGATTTCGATAAAGTTCTCAAATATTTTAAATTTTTATTAAGTGCCCAAAAATAAAAAAGTTTTAAAAAATGCCTTTTTTAGTTTTGCATGTGACTTTGTAAATTATAATTTTTGGAGAATCTTTTTTGCATATCATTTCGTAAACCAATGCTTCTAATTGATTATACAAAATCAGGTCGTTTGGTACAATTATAAAAAAGTTATTCTGTTTTAAAGGGCATACGAATACTTTTTACACTCACTGTATGTATATATATGCTACTAATTTCCTTTAAACCGAAATAGAATTTTACTTTGGTTTTGTTAATGTACAGCTATTGGAGAATATGTAAGCATACAATAGATATAAATTTTCTCCTTTTTTTTAGGAAAGTATACAAACTACAAAAAGGTTCTAATCACTGAAACCGTAAAATAAATCGTAAGGCAAGGGATTAAGTAGAAGTAAATATTCATTCGTGATCATAACGAATAAATTTACTTTTATAATTTTATGACGTAATTGGCAATGACAAATCAATGAAACTGCACGTAAAACGAAGCACGCCAAATATAAAAACGGAAATTTCTTATCTGCCAAAAAACAGGCACGCGATAATAATAAAATCGTTTGTACGTTCCAATACAACAAATTGTTCGTGTGTTGCAATATGTATAGATGACAAGGGCAGCGTCCCTCCATTTTTTAAAGCTAATGGCGTATAATTTTTTACACTCCTGGGTACAATATCATATATTCCACTTGACAGGTCCCAATTCAGTTCGGAATATCAAAAACAAATTTTCTCTCTAATGCACAGCTTATAACCCAGATAAAAGAAAAATTCTGAACAATCTAAAAGCTGGACTGCGGATCTTTATGCAAAATAAAAATATTCTGCATCGATCGTGGGAAGCAATACTTAAATAAAAATTCATTTCACCCTTTAACAGTCTTTTTACATTGGAAACTCACAACAATATTCGTAGATTTTTTATATTTTCCACTGTTTCATATTTCGCTCAATTCCTTCATAAATTCATAAAAATCCGTAGTCTAATAACATTTTAAAAAGCGTTATACAATACTTTCATTAATTATTCAATTTATAGACTGAGGATATTAATTCTATACTTTATAAACTATAGGAATATTGCCTATATAATTGACAGACAGAAATATTAATTGTTTAATTGAAAAAGTTCTAGAATAGCAATTTAAAAATTTTAAATTGTTACCAAAATACCTTTTTGATTCTGTTTCACTAAATGGCATGGATCAATATTTGGAACTTTTCCAACCCGAAAATTGAGCAAAAATAGCAATAAAATTCACGGAGCTTTTTGTATTCCATTCGATAACAGACAACGAGACAACTGAGGCGTACGGGCGTGTTTGCATTATTCTTTCGGTATACTATTCTGTTTCAGTTGTCTTCGTTATATTTGATATCAGTACAATCGAGTATGTTTATGCAACGTTAAGAATAATGTTTCACAATTTTCCTGATTCTTTGATTTTTGTATTCTCCTACTAAATAATATTATTCAGTTTGTGGAATTCTGTACCGCAAAGGAAAATTCTGCAAAATTTTATAAATAATATACAATAATTCGTTTATGTTACTTATACATATTTATCTATAATTCTTGAATTAGAACTTCGGAATATCTCCGAAACTATCGATGTTACTAAAAATGTTTCCGATGTACAGCGAACTACGAAAGTATTTGAACGCACTTTAAAACAGTATAACTTTTTTATAATTGTACCAAACGACCTGATGTTTTGTAAGCAATTAGAAGCATTGGTTTACTAAATGAACCACAAAAAAGATTTTCATCACAAAAATTACAATTTACAAGGTTGCATGCAAAAATAAAAAAAGTAGTTTTTAAAACTTTTGTACTTGGGCCTTTAATGAAAATTTAAAATATATGTTTTGTAGGTTAGTTATACACATGCTAAAAATTTCATCGAAATCGATTAACATACCCAAAAGCTACAAGTGGTTAAATATGGTGGAGACCATAGTTTTTCGCGACTTTTTATCAGTTTCTGCTTAAAATCCACAGATTCTTACATCTTTCAATGCATGTCGCTTTTTCTGCGTCAACCGATTTCGATGAAATTTTCAGTATGTGTATAACTAATACACATCTACAAAACGCATATTTTAAATTTTCATTACGGGCTCTAATAAAAAAAATTGTGTACGTGGAGTCCGCGCGCGGCAGGAGTGATACTTCTTGCTTATTAGATATAGATAGAGATAAATTATTAGTATTTTTTTATTGAACAACAGATAATAAATGAGAATAGTAAGGATGCGGTATGATCTTAAATGAAATTATTTTATTTTGTTTTGTTCCGTTTTGTTTTGTTCCGTTTTGTTCCGTTTTGTTCCGTTCTGTTTTGTTCCGTTCCGTTTTGTTCCATTTTGTTCCGTTTTGTTCCGTTCCGTTTTGTTGCGTTCCGTTTTGTTCCGTTCCGTTTCGTTTCGTTTCGTTTTATTTTATTTTATTTTATTTCCCCCACCACGTACCTAACTATTTCCCTCATGCGATCGGAAGTTTCGTAACTATATTCCCCTCATGCAGTCGGAATTTTCGTAACGCTCGAAAATTATAGCCCCCTCAGCAAAGAAGTTTCACTTCAAAAGTTATAAATGGTGTCTCTTTTACTTTCTCATGTAATTCTTAGCAATTGCAATGTTTTCAAATTCTTTTTTGCATGTCATTTGGTCAATCAATTCTTTTAATTGCTCAAAAAAAGTCAGGTCGTTTGGTCCGATCATGAAAAAGTTATACTGTTTTAAAGTGCGTTCAAATACTTTCGTGGTTCACTATACATATCTTTTTTCGCCTCTTATCATACATTTATCTTTATGTATACGATAGATATGCTTCATACTAAAATAAAAGTAGTAAATCCTAATTAACGAGATATTATAATTTTGGTACTAAAGACGCTAAGACCGTCGCAGAAAATTATCTCAAAATTTTGCTGCATGTCTTGTCTAAGAATCTTGCAGCGCAGAGGAGTTCAGTATAGTGACAGCATTTCGAGTTCTTGACGGGCTTGACATGTCAGTCTTACCCGTCATGTCTCCAGAGACTGTATGTACATATATGCCGTCCTTGTTCTATTCTAAGACTTAGTTATAATTTGATTTGCTCGAAGTCAGTGGAAGTTTTACTGTTTTTTGCAAGCAATGTAATGATGTCCGAAATTTGTTTTAGAATTTTAGTGTTTTTGAAAGGATTGTGGATACTTCTGAAGTCGTGTTTGATATATTAACAATGTTTATTGTAACTATAACAATATGATATAACAATGCTACTGGATAAACTCTCTTGGCACATGTGTAATCTCTTATTCATTTGTACCGACTAACGTCCGTTGCTACTGCGCAATGTCTCTTGCGCAACATCTCCTGCGCAGCGTCTCGCCGTACACGCGTTCTCAAACACATCCTCTCTCGCATGCTTCACACCATGCGTACCACGCACAATATAAATGTATCATTCATTCCAACAGTTTTTTCCATTTGTGACCTTGTCTGACTTTGTAGGTCATTATGTCCTATACGAATGAATTTGTTTTGGCACTGCTTTCATATGATGTAAAAAGATACATAGTACAGTAAAGTCGCGATATTTTTCCTACGGCCTGTGTTCTGCACGGAAGCATATCGTGTAGAAACATTTTTTTTATGATTGCGTCTACCGCGCCGACCGCGCCGAGAGTGCAAACGAAACCGAACGTATTGTAGAAGACAGCATGTAAATACGGATTGCGTGGCCGAAGCATATCGGTGTAAACTACCGCTAATCGAATTACAAAACTTCTTTATTTGTCATTATTTTTTTATGGGACTTTCACCAACTTATTTTTGGCATTTGTCTGATTAAAATGACACCAAACACGATATAATCTCAACTGTATTTAGTGGTCTGATCGACGATGAAAGTTTCTAACGCAACGAAGGACAGCGTATGGGAAATTCTTTGAACTGTGCCGGCGACGGCGACTGTCCGCGTCTCTTTCTTTCCCGTATGCTGTCCTTCCTTGCGCCCGAAACATTCATCGTCGATTAAACCACTAAATATAGTTGAAATTATATCGTGTTTGGTGTCATTTTAATCAGAAAAATGCCAGAAATACGTTGGTGAAAGTCCCATAAAAAAATAATGAAAAATAAAGGAGTTCTGCAATTCGATTAGTAGTGGTTCACACCGGTATACCCGAGCCGAGATCAATCATCGCCGCCCTTCGGCGTTGGCCGACAATGGAGTGGGTAGCTACTGGATACATTCTGGGTAGAAGGTCGCAGAAAAATATCGCGACTTCACTGTACTTCTTTAAAAGAATTGAAGATTATCTTCGTTTCAGTATACGTACTAACTAGCATCTCATCATTTCAAACGATAAAATTCAATCATCGTCAACAATGAAAGCCCATTTATGTACAATATTGAGGAATCGACAAGAAACGAAGCATTTATCAAGTATTAAGGAAATTCTCCGTGGAAAAATTAATGGAAGAGAGTTTCCCGACTTCTGACTCAATTTACCGTCGAGAACAAGCATTGAAAATTTTTCGTTACTTCCTTGCCGGCCAATACCCGGCGAAACCGGTGCCGTGGAAAATTAATTAAAAATAACGAGTCTTTCGATCAATTAAACGGATCATCCGGATTAGCAGTTTTTGACGAGAATGCGATATTTTGCGCGGGGAAAGGTGCAATCACGAACGCACCATTGATATAAATCTCGATTTTCGTTTAATCGTGCGTCGTCTGCATTGATTACACGTTCGCTGACAACGGCGACAGGCAGAAATTAAATAAAATGTATACGGTTTCGATGGAAATATTATGATCGAATCAGTAGAACGACAGGGCGATATTTATTTGACAAATATTATATGTATACACGCATGAATACAAAACAATTTGCGTTGACTACGCATTCAAGAAAAACTATACAGAGTATCCCAAAAATATTTTTCCTTGATTGGGCTGATTCCTGAAGTCATTTGAAGTAACTTTTTTCTTGGCTTCATCAAGGAATTATTAACGAAAAACACGGACCAAGCAGGACGCGGTTACTATACATACAGTGAGTTACGAAAGTATACGAACGCTCTGAAATGAAAAGTTTCACGCTTAAAAAATATAAATCATATTACGAATTATAAAATACTTTTATTCCTATAGTAACATATAAGTATCATTATTATACATGTTAAATTTAAAGTCTCTCTGATAACATAAACAATACTTATAAAACATTTCTTAGTAACATCGGCTAAATGAACGCCACAAATGTATTCGAACGATGAAACTTATAATACAAAACAAACCTTGAATGTGACAAACTTTAAACATTGGCTTTCTCAGTTGGCATTATACACTTTCCGCGTTCAGTGCTGCGAGTATTAATAAGATTGCAAAAGTTATATTAATAATGTACACAAAAATTCAGAAACTGATAGGAAATTTATAATTAAATGGCATAATGAAGGCAAAAGCTATGGTGAAATAGCTCAATTATTAGGGAGAAATAAATCTACTGTTTATTACATAGTGAAAAAGTTAAAAACCACTGGAATCCTTCACGATAAAGTCCGTTTTGGCCGGCCCAAGAAATTAAGGAAGATGGAAGAAAATACAATTGTGCGTGAAATAAAAAAAGACCCTACAATTTCTGGTCCAAAACTTGCAACACTAGTCGCCAATAGTTTTAAAAAACAAATGCACCCTGAACTTTGTTGAAGAATGCTTCGTGAAAATGATTTTCATGGTCGTATTCCTCGAAAGAAGCCGTTTATTAGCAAAGTTAATAAACAGAAGAGACTAAATTTCGCTAAAAAATATGTCAATAAAGATAAAGATTTTTGGAAACGCGTTATATTCTCTGACGAAAGCTTTAACATGTTTGGGCCAGATAGATGCCACAAAATTTGGAGATTAGCAAATAGAGAAATGGATTTTAAAAACCTACGTCCAACCGTGAAGCATGGGGGTGGATCGATAATGGTATGGGGGTGTATGGGAGCCAATGGTGTTGGAAACCACATTATTATCGAAGGAATATTAGATAAATATAAATATCTGCAAATATTAAAAGATAATTTGAAACGAAGTGCGGAAAAATTAGGGATAGAAGAGAATTTTCATTTTCAACAGGACAATGATCCGAAACATACTGCACATATCGTTAAACAATGGATCATATAAAATGTACCCCACGTTTTAGAAACACCCCCATAAAGTCCGGACATTAATCCCATAGAACAGATTCTGCATAGTGCAGATTCTGCATAGTGCAGAAATCGGCAGACAACTTAGTAAATATAATACTAATTCCAAGGAAGCATTAAGAACCAAAATTTTTGAAGTTTGGAACAGTATAAAGTAAGATATTACTGAAAATTTGGTTGACAGCATGCAACGGCGTTTGCATTTACAAAATATTAAAACACTATAATTTGTTTAAAATGTATACTGTTATTTAGTCGTTCGAATACTTTTGTGACATTCATTTAGCCGATGTTACTAAGAAATGTTTTATAAGTGTTGTTTATGTTATCAGAGAGACTTTAAATTTAACATGTATAATCATGATACTTATACGTTACTATAGAAATATAAATGTTTTGTAATTCGTAATATGACTCGTATTTTTTAAGCGTGAAACTTTTCATTTCAAAGTGCTCGAATACTTTTGTGAGTCACTGTATGTATACTCAGCTGTAACCGCGCACTTATTAGCCCGTGTTTTTCGTTAATAACTCCTTACAAAGTCACGGAGAACATTTTCACAAAGGAAAAAGTTACTTCAAATGACCTGTTACGGATAGAGAACAGATTCTGTTCAACTTTCTCACAGGAATCTCTTCAAGATCGTCTCTGGCAGGAAGCGTCCTAAATAACCTTTCGTATCATAGTTGACCCTTTTAACGAAGACCGAGCTCTGGCCCGATTTAATTGGAAGTGATAAAAAACGAAAGTCTGGCCCTACGGGACCTCAGATTATGAACAAACCATCCCATTCATTCTAGGGGTATACTATAAACCCTTACATTTGGGCTCTCATGGGCTAGTACTTCTGTAATCACGAATCGTATCGCGTCGTGCTGCATCTCGTAGAGTCAACTTGCGAGATCGGGCTAAAGTTCCCCTTCGTATCAAGGTTAACCATATAGATTCCGCGAGTCCGGTATAAAATCTATTAGGCAATTATAAAGTTGTTCCGAGACCCCCACATTGCCAGTGCGTCAAAACTATGCATCTTAGGTAATAATACTTTCTTTCAATTCCATCTTATTCATTCGCTACATTTCCACAAATGTAACATACTCTTTATAATCAGAATATATTTGTGTTTATTGGTAATTTCGTACAAATCACTAAAACCACAATTATCGTTCCACAATTCTAATCGAGTAATTAAACATCCCCACACGATACAATCTTACCGCTCGGATTGTATCAATTAAATTATACTTGTTACAAGGCCCACTAGCAATCCTAGCGACTCCCTGATTATGCATCAGGTTCGTTCGCGACATTCCAATCGTCCAAACAGAGATTTATCCAACCCAGTGGCTCTCCAGTTTCGCATTGGGTTCGTCCATCCTAGCGGCTATCAGGTTCGTCCAGACCCTAACAGCTCCCTGATTTTGCATCAGGTTCGTCTGTGCTCTTATCCAGCCTCCAGCGGCTCCCCAATTTCGCATTGGGTTCGTCCGCGCCGATCTACAACCTCTCAGCAGCTCCCCGGTTTCGCACCGGGTTCGTCTGCGCGTCGCTCCTAGTGACTCCCCAATTTCGCATTGGGTTCGTTCACGAAGTTTCACCTTCCTAGCAGCTCCCTGATTATACATCTGTAGGGGACAGAACCGTTGGAAGGAATCGACGGTTAGAGCGTC
>CM052242.1:6938337-7003198 GCA_028455795.1 Lasioglossum marginatum
ACATCTGGTTCGTCTGCGTTTGACTCCATTCCTAGAGGCTCCCTGACTTCGCGTCTGGTTCGTCCTCGCTGTCTATCGGCTCCCCAATCTCGCATTGGGTCCGTCCGCGTACCTTAACTAACAAATTGAGACCATATTCCCAGGGTAACAACCCTTCGCCGGCCACTCGTGCTGCTCGCGGCCCTGGCTCGTAACAGACCTAAGGAATCACCTCCGTTAAAGTTCTCCAATCTTTTGGGATCTCCCTGTATACTTTCATTGGTAGAATTATTTCATGAAATTAAAATAATACTTCATTCAAATTTTCACCGCTGTGCTGTTTGCACAAAGGACGTCTATTTTCTTTCTGAAAATTACTCTACATTCTGTAAAATTTCGCTTATCTTTTTTCGGGATGTTCACGTACCAGACAAGTATTTGCAGAATCGTATGTGCACTGGAGAATTCGACGAACGCGAAGCTGAGGAATGCCGGGTATTCCCGAAGAACATCCTCGAGACTCCAGAATACGTGAGACGTTCACGTAACCCCGTGCGAATTTCTTCCTCCCTTACGTAATTAAACACCTGCTCAGGCCATGAACCGGTCAGTCACGTGTTACAAACTACCTGACCTTCTTGCAACAGTTTCCCAGGTCGGGGACACCTGTTTCAACGGCGTTTTCAAACACGACAGCTGCCCCATAGTAAATTCTACGGCGGCCGTGGCGACGTAGCCGATCCTGCGAAATTTGTCGCTCAAGTTACCAGTATTGTTGACTCGCCGAGTTCTGCTCTCCGAATGGATCGTGGTGTTCTAATTTCAATGAAGACGTGCGGAAAATTTCTTACACCCTCCAGCAGTAAGATTGATGAACGATTCTGTGTAACGAAGGCACGAACTCATCCTGCACGTGCAAGTAATGACGCAATTTATAGTGGATCAAAAAGTGTGGATACAATAATTCAAACTATTATAGATTTTTATGTACTTTATTATAGAATATAGAAAATAATAGTGTATAGAAAAACAATGTATAGAAAAATATATATGTTAGGGTAAATGTGATTAATCCGGTGATTATGTATAATGGCCGGTTACTATATATAATCACCACTAAGTTTGGTAAATGTGATGAATTCTTGAATATTTATCAAATTAACCGGCAAGTTTATATAATTCCTAACTCGTGGTGACGAATGTGATAATAAAAGTCCATGATTTTACCAAAATTCGTATAGAATAAGTTATAGGGAGAGTACTTCTTTTGTAAACACGCTGTGGAGATGAGAGAGAAAACAGGGTCTCAATCTGGTCATACATATATAAAGTGAGCTTTCAATTTTGAAAGACTACTCCTGAATTTTCGTATACGTGGTCGGGCCAGCCTAACTCTCCGGTCCCCTCCACCACCTAATCCAAACTTATTCTGATCGCATAATCTTTGCATTCTACCATATATAGCCGTCATACAGAATTTGAACTAGTAATGGAAAAATCATGCGAACAGAGTGAGTTGTGGTTAGGATAGGTTAGGTTAGGATAGGTTAGGACAGGCTAGGATATGTGTAAGGATAGTTTTTTGTTGGTTACAATGGCGCGAGAGGCTGCGAATAATAATATTTTATAATTTACAATTAAAAATTCAATAAATGGTTATTTTAAGTCACATAGATGTAGCCTGAACGAAATTTGAATATGGGATTGACATGTCTTGTTAAATGAAAGTAGAGAAAATAATTGTAACCCGGACCTAACCCAGACATAACACAGACTTCTTTTTGAAAATATTTTCCACAGTTTATTAATATGATTAAAACCTCTACCAAATTTGGAACAACTTAAATCGGTTTTATCTCTACCTAACCCAAACCAATGTCGTTCCCGCTAGCTTGTATAAAACAAAAGAAAAAATAAAACACTTTGTTTTAATAAACAGCCGCTGTTAGCCTCGGCTTACTATCGGTTTGCCTTACAATCTAACGCTATTTTTTACTATTCTAATCTTATCTACTATTCTAAACCTATCGCATACACTCTCTCTATAACTTATTCTATCCGAATTTTGGTAAAGTTATAGACTTTTATCACATTCGCCATTATGAGTTGGGAATTATACAAACTCCCCGGTTAATTTGATAAATATTCAATAATTTATCACATTTACCAAATAAACTGGTGATTACATAAAAATATATAAAAAAACTTTTTAAAAACCACGCTTATATTAAAGTGCACTAAAAAGGAGAAAATAATTTGTTTAGACATTAGCGACAATAAATAAAAGCGTGGAGCTCCCACGAAGATTGCGTCAATATAGTTTAGCGCTCCACGCTTTTATTTATTGTCGCTAATGTCTAAAAAAATTATTTTCTCCTTTTTAGTGCACTTTAATATAAGCGTGGTTTTTAAAAAGTTTTTTTATATATTTTTTTATTTTCTACTTTTTAGTCTACATATGAGGGGATGACTCCGAGAGATGACGTCTCTTGATGTAGTCCGGAATGGGACTGAGCTCCTTCGGTGCGAAGTGGGTCAGTGGAGTGGGGATGAGTCAGAGCGCATACGTAGTGGAGTAGGGAGCGCTGGCGCGCGGAGTGGGGATCGCTGAACGCGATGACTCACTACCGTGCGTCGCGCTGCGAGGTGTGTGACGGTTAATATTTCAATATTTTTTTTCTCCTAAACGCACAGTCTTTTTTTTTATTTTTTTTTTTAATATTGCATTGTCATCCAGTTCTGAGCTATGTTTAAAGTTTCAAGTCTCTAGCTCATCGGGAAGTGGTTTAAAATTCGATTTCAAGATTTGACGCATACAACAACATCGACAACGACAACAACTCGGCAAGCTAATATAAGCGTGGTAATAATAATCGGTTATTATACATAATCACCAGTTTATTACTTTTACCATAACATATATAGGGTAAACTATACAATGATTGGCACCCGTAGCCAAAGGTAGTAAAAACCTTTCTATCTTTTTTTAGTAGTACAGTCCGAAATTAAATTATAATGCGATAATGTATACATACTCGTAACGAAAATTTTAATAAAACATTATTTACACTGCACTGTGGTCATCCGTCGGTCTTACTGGATGTACCAGCATTGTTAACAGTCATATGTGGAACTCTGTTATGAAAACTTACAACGTTGCTTTGAAATATAAATAAAAAGCAATATAAAATGATTTTCTATACCAGGAAATTCTTAATATTTGCCGTTTAAATCAAAAGTACCAATAACTACTGCAGTGCCAGCAATAGTACAGAGTACAGTTTACTCTACATATACAGTGACTCCTACTAATATTCGGACACTCGTAGAAAGACGATAACTTTTTAAATATTGGACTATACGATTTGAACTTTTTTGGCAAGCCAGAGCAATTAGTTTATTACGGGATGTGAAAATAAATTTTTTCAGAAATTGCAACAGATCCTAATTGTAGAAGAGATACTAGAAGTTGCATTTTACAACTTTTTTATGTGGATCTGTATTGAAAATTTAAAAAATACGTTTTGTAGATCTGTGTCAATTATACATGTTCTGAAAATTCCGTCAAAATCATTCGACGTTGCAATGAGTTACAAACGTTTGAAGATGGTGAAAATTGCAATTTTTTACGATTTTCGGCCTGCACTGCAATAAATCTAAGGATTCTTACATCTTTCAATGCCTGTCGTTTTATTCCGCATCAACCGATTTCGATGAAACTTTCATAGTGCATATAATTGACACAGATCTACAAAACGTATTTTTAAAATTTTCAATATAGTCCCACATAAAAAAGTTGTAAAATGTAACGTTTAGTATCTCTTCTACAATTCCGATTTATCGCAATTTTTAAAAAATATTTTTCGCATCCTGTAGCAAACTAATTCCTTTGGCTTCTCCAAAAAAGTTCAAATCGCATTATCCGATATTTAAAAAGTTATCGTCTTTTCTAGAGTGTCCGAATATTAGTGGGAGCCACTGTAGATGCGTTTCCTCTGCCTGTGACCTTGAATAACCATGAGTAATTATTTCTTATTTTTTGTTGCCTACATTTTCACACGAAAACTGAGTGTGCCAACATTTTTCTTACCTACTGTACGTGACAAATCGTTCTTGAAAAATTATCTGAGAGACACTTCTTTTCTCGATCACTGGCCATGTTGAAAAAGTAAAAACAGCCATCTAATTTAGGGGTTGAAAATATATCTTCTGCTATCTTCAGAGCTGGAGGGTGTGAAACAATTTTTTACCCGAAGAAAGTTTTACACCAAACACAGGGGAATTCAAACCGACGTTACGACGTTGCCATAAATAATTACGAACAACAGCATCGTTGAACATAGAGTTTTTTTCATAAAAATCGAAAAGTCGCTGGCCAACCTGGCCAAAATGTTTTTCTGACAAAGCGGCGGCGGCGTTATCGCCGCCATTAAACAAAATATTATGCCCTTTCGCGCTCTTCCGAAAGCAACAATATAAAAAGGGATGGCCTTTAAAAAAAGCGAACAATCGTGTAGCGACATCCGCCATCGTAAAGCAACCATCGTTAAACAACGTTTGCGCGTAAAAAAACCTCGTTAAACGCGACAGCTCGTAAATTGACGGGCCGGTGAACAACGCTTCAATATTTCCAGTCTTTCGCAGAAAAACTTTCGCCCAGACAATTAATCTTTGTGGTCAATTATAGCGTTTTATATCAGCGGCAATGGCTCGTCCATTAGTCCCAAAAGTTTCCGGAAAGAGAACCAGATTTCAAACCTCTGTACACTGTACACCATTCGTCATTTGCGAATTTTTGTGAATTTTTAAATAACAATAATTAAAGGAGCCGGCAAATAATAATTACATATTGTGAAACTGCATTGTACATATATCATACATTCGAGTCAGTGAATTATGAAAATGTGATATGATAATATTAACATAACCCCTAAAAATATCGTCCTATAAATAAATTTTCGCTTCTTCATATCTAAATGTAACGAAACATTTTATTTTCGTAAGCTTATACCTTCGTTGAAAAAACGACGTTTATTTCAGATATTTTTTCAATAGGAAA
Source organism: Lasioglossum marginatum (assembly GCA_028455795.1). Lineage (NCBI taxonomy): Eukaryota > Metazoa > Arthropoda > Insecta > Hymenoptera > Halictidae > Lasioglossum > Lasioglossum marginatum. The sequence goes on from CM052242.1 coordinate 6,943,376, forward strand.
AGTATTCATTAAAAATATTAACACTTCAATTTCCATCTAAAATTAGTTGTTGATATTTATCAGTGGTAAACCAGAGTTTGATATGACTATTTCACGAATTGTTATTGATTTCATGGTTTTATGCTACATCTTGCGGCAGCTATCTCTTTTTTATATGATACATAAAGCGCCACTATTGCCACTAAACCGGAGCAATTTTATTACTCACTTAAGCTTAGCAACAAGGGTCTCAGCTAAAGAGATTTTCACTCAAATTGAAAAACGACGCTCTTCCGAAGATAGTTGTTAACGAATTCGGATTAAACTGACTTTACCAAATCAACTAAATCACGTTTCTTCTTTTCGACTAAAACAAGCGTAGACTCCGGAGAAACAGAAAAACTCGGAAGATAGGAAATTCAATTTATTAATACTAATTCTAAGCTTTTTCTTATAGCTAGCTCGTGTTGCAGTTCCTCTAACAGAAAGTAAATCTTGTTTATATAAATTAGGAAGGAATAACTCATTTCCTCAAAATAAGATGGTGATGTCTACAAAACCTCCATGATTTCAATTCGAAAAATCTCTTTCATTAGCAAATTTATCTTAGTTAATATTTGTATAAACTACATAATCATCCCAAATAACTCGCTTAATAAAACTATACTCTGTTCATTTTTCACAGGTATATCAAACTCTTTTACCACCAAGGGCCTCATTAAGTATTATAAATTAATTCGAGGGCCGCAATAGAAAAAAGCAGTCTCGAAATAAAAAGGAAACACAGTTTTTTTATTAACATTGCTGTTAGACATACAAAATAACATACGTACAAAAGTTGTTTCTTTCAAGTTTACTTTATTTGAATAAAACTATTTCATTTTTGTTTCGAAGAAACTTGGCAATGTTTCTTAGTAATCAAATTTTCAAAATTTGGTTGAATTTGTTGAACTGTAATTATTTTTGAAATTGATTGTACACGCTGATCTGTTCATTTTTACCTTCCCGCAGTTTTATTATTTTTTTTACGTTGAAAATAGTGGTTTGCATGTGTGCTACCACTGCTACCGAACATAGCTGAAATACGCCTAATTGCACATAACATATCGGGAAATCGGTCGACAGATAAATAATTGTAGAAATGTGGAATCACAGCATCCATATATTTTTGTTTCGATACGGAATCACACTGCATTTCGATTAATTCCAGTTGTACAGGTTTTGCACTCCAAATTCACCCTTCTGCAAGTCAATTTCGCCTTTCTGTAAATCAATTTCACCCTTTTGCAAATTCAACCTTTTACAAATAAAGTATCTTTAAGTAAGTTTTTGTAAAAAAAATCAGATCAAATGTAAATTAATTGTTAAGAAATTCAAAATTTTATTCATTGCAAAGATGTACATCAAATACTTATTTAAAAGTAATTACCAATTCATTAACTTTGTAATGTGCTAAAACTGTGTGTAGATATGTATATTCATTGTAGCCATTTTCTGATTAATAAATTTTAGAAATGAAAGTACATATTTATAGAAGCGTATTGAGTATTGAGTCTTCCCTCGCAGTAATGACACCGTTCACGTGTGTCTAAATAAATATATAATTTAATCGAAATAAGTAAATAATTAATTTTAAATATTCTTAATGGGCGAAATTGAATTGCAAAAAGTTGAATTTGATTTGCAAAAAGGTGAAATTGATTTGCAGAAGGGTGAAATTGATTTGCAAAAGGGTGAAATTGATTTACAGAAAGGTGTAATGACTTGCGGAAGGGTGAATTTGGGGTGTAAAACCTATAAATTGTTAACAGTTTCAAAGTTTTTGGTCGGGCCACAGACTACTTGTCGACCGGCCGCATGTTTGGCATGCCTGATTTTTCATGTTAAACTTCACCTTACGAGACCAACAATTTTTAACTTTTCTAAATGCAATCCAGTAGGTGTTAATAACAGAATTTATTTTACAAGATTTGATCGTATAATGTTTTCAGTGGTGGATGGACGGACGTCTCTCGCTTTCGTACAGTCAACTGGCAACATTTATACTCTCCCCCACTCTCTTAGTAGTGGAGCAATTTTCGGCTGATCCCCCTCTCACCGGCCTCGCCTGGCCTAACGGCCCCGGTTCGATCCTTACGATCTTACCGTGCTCGTGGACCTGGTTTCGGAGGGGGTGATCACAACCCCCTTCCGGTCTACCGGGCCTAGGCTGTTGTCAATAACAACCTTACCCGTGGCCTTTTCGGAGGTTTCCGACCGTGTGGCGGTCCCCATACAAACGCGTGCCGGCGAGAGTTTTTTATAACATTTGCTTTGACACTATCAAAGCGTACCACACTTTCTCACATAACAACACTCTATACATACAGTGGGTGTAGAAAGTATTCGTACACTGATAGATTCCAAACAAAACTGTGAAATTGTTGTTTATTATCTATTTTTTCTGGAAACAATGAATATGTACATATTCTGAGAAGTCTATAGAATAGATACAATGCAAAAAAAGATTAATTTTTTTACTAACTTGCAAATGTTATAAGGAAAAACAAAAAATCGACTGAAATACACCAGCAAATAGTATTCGTACACTCCTTAATTCGAACTGCGTAGGGAACAGTTCTTAATGTAAACATACCATGTAAACATAAACAAATTGCGGTGTAAGTATGATTGATCTCCTCAGTATATTTAGAAACGTTGTTGGCATCAATAGCATTTCAAAATTCCGAAATATTCAAAGTTATCGTTGAAAAATGGGACGGAAATATGCGGAAACAACGATAGCAGAAAGAAAAATTATTATTAACTTGCACAAGTTAGACATCAATGTAAAAGTTTAGCAGAAATTTCGCGTATTGTAAGTAGACCTCGATCTACTATACAAAGTTTAATCGACAGGTATGGGCTACGAAAAAGACTACAAAATAAATCAAGAAGTGGACGTCCACGAAAAATCAATCAATACACTGGTAGAGTTATTATTAGAATGGTAAAGACAAATCCAAGAATAAGTGCAATAAAAATAGTTGAACACATTAAAAATAATTTAAACATTGATGTATCTGCTAGTACTGTGCGCAGTTTTATACGAAATTCAGGATATCACGGACGGGTGGTCCGTAAAAAATTTTTCGTAAGTGAAACGAATAGAAAGAAAAGATTGGAATTCGCAAATAATAATGTAACTACACCAGTGGAGTACTGGGATAAAGTGATCTTCACAGATGAAAGTAAGTTCAACATTTTTGGGTCTGATGGACACTGTACCGTTTGGAGAAAAAAAAAATACAGAATTGAAACCACAAAACTTAAAACCTACAGTTAAACACGGTGGAGGTTCAGTACTTGTTTGGGGCTGCATGAGTGGAGCTGGTGTTGGCTCATTAGAATTTATTGATGGAATAATGAACCACAGGGTCTATATTGACATTTTGAAACGCAATCTTGATCCCAGTGCAGAGAAAATGAATATTAAAGATGATTTCGTTTTCATGCACGATAATGATCCGAAGCATACTGCGTATAATATGTGGATACTACATAACACACCAGCGTATCTGAAAACTCCGCCACAATCTCCCAATATCAATGTTATAGAACACCTGTGGGATTATTTAGAACGACAGATCAGAAAACATGAAATTTCTTCAAAAGAGAGCTTAAAAAATGCACTGAAGGAAGAGTGGAACAAGATCCCACAACACATGACCTCAAATTTAGTAAATTCAATGCCGAGAAGAATTGCAGCAGTTATAAAGGCCAAAGGCTATCCAACCAAATATTAATTAATAACTTTTTTATGTCACATTAATTTACATTAAGTTTTTTTTCTCAAATTGTAAAAAGTTAGAAACTGTACGAATACTATTTGCTGGTGTATTTCAGTCGATTTTTTGTTTTTCCTTATTACATTCGCAAGTTAATCAAGAAATTAATTTTTTTTTGCATTGTATTTATTCTATAGACTTCTCAGAATATGTACATATTCATTGTTTACAGAAAAAATAGTTAATAAACAACAATTTCACAGTTTTGTTTGAAATTTATCAGTGTACGAATACTTTCTACACCCACTGAATACAGATTTATCACCATACCATTCCATATTCGAACGTAATTTACAATATCTCCGCATCACACCACTGTTACAATACAAACTAAACTTTATTCACGCTATTAATTTATTACAATATTTGTTCGACATAATTCGCTTCTTAATTTCGCACGGAGAGATGACATTCTAGTAATAACTAAATTGAGCTATTGATTCGCAACACATACAATTCAATTATACCAATTAAACCATTGATTCGTAACAGTAGGTTTTGATAAGGAAATGCCGAAAATAAAGGTTTTAATGTTAGGAATCCACTGGTTCAAAAGTTCAGCGATTTTAAGCGTTTTTGACCGGTAAGGGCGTCGCTATGTTGGTCAATCAGCGTCGAGCGTCATATAACGAACGGAGCCTTACTATTGTAGAAACTCAAGCGTTATTGTCGATGAAAACTTAATGAAGCGATGCTTTAATTTGCAAATAAATTTAATTGTAGAAAAAAATTCAGTCTTCATTGCGTCGAGAAGACAGCGAGTGCCTACGTTTCGTCGCACAAAACCAATTCTGGACGCCAAATCATCTTTAGGACTTTAACGTCCAGATATCTTCAACACGAACGAAATCACCGCGGCGAACCGAGGATATCACTGTGTGCACGACGTTTATAATGAGTTTTGTTAATTACGTGTGAGTCTCCGGAGGGACGCTGGCAGCCTAGTTTCTCTCGCGTGGTCCTGCGGATCGATAGCGTCATCTCTATCGAATGAAAATAAGGCTTTCACGACATTAATGAGAAGTAAAGAAGCTAAAACTGCTCGGATTGTTGGCCACCCCCTCCCATCCACTCACCTTCCATCTTTATTCTTTTCTACTCTTTCCATCGACCGGCCATTCAATAGCTAACTCACCGACTTATTCACGCCATTTCATTCTCTTCATCGGTCGATCACTCAATTTCTTGCTCTTATTAGCACTTCCCCGCAAATGGCGAACTTGGGCGAACCTTACCGAAAACTTGAACTACTTAGCTGGAACCAAACGGTCTTTTAACATTTGTTACTAGTCTGCGGAATTTTATGCAAAATAGAAAGTTTCTGCATCGTTTGCAAGAAACAGAAACCAAAATGAAACGAATTTTTTCTTATAATTCTAATAAGTCGAGAAAGTAGTATAACGATATTTTAAAATTTTTTATCTCATTTGATGCATTTTATTTTATCACTGTTTCTTCCCTACATTTGTTTTAAGCTGCATTTGTTTTGAGCCACATTTGATCCGGTGTTGTCCTTCATATGTCCTAAACCTAATACATAGTTTTCTTTGTTCATTTACGTCGCAACGAGATATTATCCAAAGAAGAAAGAAAATTATTTCGATAATATCTCGTTAACTATTAGATTTAGGACATATGGAGGTCAATACATTTTTACTCAGAATTCGATAGTCTATCGATTCATGATACAGAAAGTAGGCATTTCCATTTAAAAAAATCAAGGTGATCTTGAAATCTTCTCTATGCCTCCACCCACGTAGAAAATGTTTGTGTCACAATATGCCCCTCTTGAAACCATACAGCTTTTGTCTGAAACATTTTTCTTCAAAATGCTTTATGTCCGAGATATACGTCTGTTACACTTTAACTAACTCATCCTGTATATAAATAAAGGAAATTCGATTAATTAAAATAACTTTATAATTCTCTACTACTTCGTATAGTAAAAAGATATTTTAGGAAATGAAAAAGGGTCACAATAACGTGAATACAGATTATGGAGATAAATCATTTGTATTTGCAGTAATTAACCTGAAAGTGTCGATAACAAATAGTACACATCAATTACAAAGTAATCAGCGATAATTAAATGAAAATGGCTCATGTTACAGTGGAATGCTCGGAATTTATAGATTTCGTGTTAATTATTTTTCACATGCTCTGTATTTAATAACCGCTGTGCACTGCTTACAAATTCTGAATTATTTGCGCCATGTTGCTAACGGTAACGGTAAACATTCATTTCAATTGAATTATCTCAATTGCTGTAAAGTACCACTTAAATGAATACCGCAAATTAGTTAACGCTATTGATTTTTGATACATGCCCAAGCAGTTGTTGCGAAACATGATACGCGTATAACACATGATGTTGAGGAAATTCGCTTTATATTACGAACAATGATGAAATGAAAAATATTTTATAGAAGCGCATATTGAAGCAATTGTTATAGTTTGATAACTGCAACTTCATTATTTTTTCAAATTTTTCAACAATGAAATAAATATGACAGCATTCTCTGAACAAATTTCCGAGTCACTCTACCTGCAATATGTAGCAGAAAAAAAATGCAGCAATATTCCCGTGACACAGATGCAAACCTACCTTCCTCGTAAGTTCAGCAATTCCGCGTAACTTTCTTTAGAACCACTATCGTCGCTGGGCGAAGCTCGGCTAGTCGCATACCCAGATTACCATAAACGAGCATGCTCGTTGAAGACAAGCAATTGTCCTCGTTGCATTCAATGTACAGTGTAATGAAGATCTAAACGGAAGCTCTGCCAAACAGATAAATCAACGCATCCATAATAATTAGTGTTTCGGTACCATACGTTTGCAAAGTACTTGAATACGCGATTCATACAGAGTCTCGTTTGATCAATTATAACAGACATGATTATGTTATCATGTTTACTACATTGTTATATGGTAGATACTATATATAGTGTTATATTCTACTATATTGTAATATATTCCAATATATTCGACTATATTGTAATATATTCCTATACATATATTCCTACTATATTCTAGTATATTGTAGTATATTCCAATATATTCTACTATATTGCAATATATTCCAGTATATTCTACTATATTCTAGCCTATTGTAAAATATTCTAGTATATTCTACTATATTGTAATATATTTCAGTATATTCTACTATATTGTAATATATTCCAATATATTCGACTATATTGTAATATATTCCTATACATATACTCCTACTATATTCTAGTATATTGTAGTATATTCCAATATATTCTACTATATGCCAGCATATTCCAGTATATTCTACTAATATTCTAGCCTATTGTAAAATATTCTAGTATATTCTATGATGTTCAATCTATTAAAATTATTAAAAATGTTATGGGGATACGAAAGAATATGGAAGAGAGGAGGAAAAGGAAAGGGGCGTTTCGTCCTAGACCCGCTAGAGGACTCATCAGTAAGGCAAACTAGCGGGTCCTGCCTTAGACGGTGGAATATTGACAGGCGGTTGAGGACGGTATACAGTAATCGCTCGTTCGTTGTCTGGCATGGTGAGCAGGATCGTTGTCCAGTGCCTATCCATTCCACTGCTTGTCAACGTCGCGTCGCTCCACAGGGCGGCGACGATTGATGTCGGCTCGGGTATATCGGTGTGAACACCACTACATTGACTCGAATGAATCGAATATTCAAACTTCTTAATTTACATTATTTTTTTATGGGACCTTCATGAACGTATTTCTGGCATTTTTCTGATTAAAATGACACCAAACACGATATAATTTCAATTGTACATAGTGTCTGTAAAAATGAAACACGCGGAACTCAGATCTGTCCGGCGACGGCGATACGCTTCGGCCACCCGATCCGTGTTTCATTCTGTCCTTCTCTATGTTCGGCTCTCTATTGAAGTCTCGGCGCGGTCGGCGCGATGCTCTAGACGCAGTCATAAATCAAAAATAGCGTCCCGACAGGGTCGTTGTCACTGAAAAACACGGCTTCTGGACAACGAATGAGCGATTACTGTATATACAAATTGACTTTGACTGTCTATCCATCTTGTGGCAAGCGTCGGAAGTTAAGCGACGCCACATTACCCCCTTGCCAGTGAACAACGATACTTTTTAATAAGATCCGGGGTGAAATATGCTTGTATAGAGAGCGCGTTGCTCGAATTGACACCTGGTGGCGAGGCAGTAGGTGGCGCTCAAGCCTATCGAGCCGTAGATGCTGCTATCCTAGCATGGCCGTTCGAAAAGACGTTCGAACAGGAGGTGGTGGATTCTGTACACGCTGATCCTTCGTGAAAATCCGTCACGCTCTGCTGATACATCGTAGTGTGTCTGCGACAGATGGACGGGTGGCCATACTAGAAGAGGGATTACGTATTCTCGGCCGTTAAGTAAATGCCCACTCGATTGATGCGTGTCATCCCCCGTAAATATCCTCCTGATTTTGTTGGGCTCCTAGTTGTCCTCCGTGTTGCTGTTCTAAGTCCGGGTCACCAATATGGGGGTACGGAAGAATATGGAAGAGAGGAGGAAAAGGAAAGGGGCGTTTCGTCCTAGACCCGCTAGAGGACTCATCAGTAAGGCTAACTAGCGGGTCCTGCCTTAGACGGTGGAATATTGACAGGCGGTTGAGGACGGTATATATACAAATCGGTGAGGAAGCAGTACTAGCGAGAAAGGATAGACTTTGTCTATCCATCTTGTGGCAAGCGTCGGAAGTTAAGCGACGCCACAATATAATGAAATTCCTGTTTAACTCCGGCGTCTTGTAATTGATGTACGAAATTTTTTATTCTGCGCAAATATCCACAGGCTAATAATTACTAACGCAATAGACAGCAGAATCCGCATAATTCATAATAATAATGCAATCTATGCGACGGCATTTCCACATGAGCGCAACAATAAGTGTCAGCCTGGAAATATTCGAGTCGAAAAAAGTCGCGTGAACCGTATATTCATTTCAAACAGAAACAAGATATTTTAATTAGGGCGAGGGAAACGTGTGCAGGACGATGTAAACTCGTCCACTCGTCTGCGACCGATTATTTTTAATAATTCCGGGTGTACATTTTTAACAAGCACCGCGAGACCCATTTCTGTGCCAATAAGCAGATATTTGTGTCATCCAATAACGTCGTGATGCGATTACATCCGGCTCGTTTATTTTTTCTTTTTTTTACTTTTATGACTAAATAATCGTGCAAATGTTCGGGTATTTAAAAAAAAAATCCTTCGAAACAAAAAATAATTCCTCTACCAAGAATTTTACCATATGCTAACTCTACATGAATGTTGTACATGTTGTTCGTCTAATTTAATAAAAATACATATATCTAACAAATTCATACAAAAATTTTTTATTAACTCCTTACAATACGAATACTATGCGTCTCTTCTATACAGGGTGTTCCAAAGTATAGTCCCTCCGAAGGAGCAATTCGTGGGATCATTTGAAATAATCTTTACAGCTGAGTGTGGCGTTAACCTTGATCTGATTTGTCCATGTTTTTCGTTAATAACTCCTCAACAAAACCGCGGAGAATATTTCCGCAAAGGAAAAAGTTGCTTCGAATGACTTCGAGAATCACTCATTTCGAGAAAGCACGATATTTTTGAAACACCCTGTATTATCAAGTCGGTTAAAAGTTTGAACTTCAAACGCAGTTAAAATGGGTGTCAAACAGTCACCGATCGAAACCGCGGTTCGGACTTGCAGTAACCACCTTCTTGTCCATCAGGTAGCGAAATTTTAATATAGCCAACCATAAAACTGTTTTTCGAGTTCGCTGTGTTCTCGGGCTCGGCGAGTTTCAAAGTTCAAGATCCTGCTCCGGTGTAAGACAGGTCTCCCATAAGAAGCCACCCACCCGGATCGCCAAGTAGAGCTTTCAGCGTCACGTCAATCGAAAAGTTTCACGGAAAAAGTCGTAGTTTGGTCAAACACCCTTTTTAGGTGCAATCAGCCGGAGTCCGGGAAACTTCGAACCTCCGGCATCACGTAGCGACGTGAATTCGTTTTTTTGAAACACACCTATCCTCCGTCTTCGAACCCTGAGAATTTCCATGCGTTCGATTTTACTTTCTGAGACGGACCTTTCTCACTTCTCGGCTAAAAGCTTTTGAGAACTCGCGCCATTCTTTTGCCGTTAGAATAGCCTTACATCTCGAAACGCTAATTAAAACGTGCCCGACAAATTTTCTTCTCGACTCGATTTTATTGGGCGGATCCAAATCGACCCTCAATGGAACTCTGCTTTTATACGATTGTTCGAGTCAGAAATGTGCAACAGAAATTTGTTTTTCGAAGCTTATACCGATAAACTTGTCGATTAGGGTCCTCCCCTGAGATTCCAATGACATTAAAGTTTCTGTCGGTCGACTTTAGTTTACCATATAAGTGTAAAAAATCTTAACTTCTGAATGCATGGATTAGGTTAGGTCTCGATTTGATCCCAAACCTAATCCAAACCCAATTTGTATTATATTGAACGTACGACGTTCCAGGGAAATGTTGTTCAGAATGGTGACCTTGACAACATATATCAAGGACATCGACAAATGGATTTACAAGTACAGTGTTCCCGCGAATGATGTGAGAACCTCGGGGATATCGAGTCTCAGGAAACGAAATGATATTACGTTCTTTGACGTGTGCCGAACATAGAGAAGGACAGCGCGTAAACGACAAAGAGGGACTAGACGTAGCGATTACAATGTTAATGCAAATTTAAAGTTTTTTATTTTTCATTCTTTTTTTTTATAAAACTGTTATCAACGTATTTCTGAGATTTTTCTAAGGTAAACCTTTCGTTTAGGGGAGGCAGCTCCGATGACCTTCACCTTGACATATGTTATTAACAAGAACATTCTGAACAATTTTTGTCATTACATATACCCGGTGCTCGGCTTTAGTTTCCGAGATAATTGCAAAAAACTATTGCTAATACTGTATTGCATTTTCCGTTTTCGTGGCAATGTAAACCTGTTCCGGGGCCGCATCTGTTTATTTTTTGTTTGTAAACACGTTGTGGAGATGAGAAGCGACCATACCACACCCACCCAGTGTTTCACACGCACCCAGTGTTTCTAAAAAGAAGGTTCTCACATTATACAATATAAAATCAACTGAGACCAATACAGCATACATGTATTATATTATCGCATTTGATTGTAAAACAAATTGGTATTGGTTTTAGTTGATTTTATATTGTTTAATGTGAGAACCTTCGTCTCAGAAACACTGGGTGCGTGTGAAACACTGGGTGGGTGTGTGTGATATTGTCGCTTGTGGTATCGTGTGTTGGATAATACATGTATGCTGTATTGGTCTTAGTTGATTTTATATTGTGTAATGTGAGAACCTTCTTTTTAGAAACACTGGGTGGGTGTGTGTGAAACTCTGGTTGGGTATGTGTGGTATTGTGTGTTGGTTAGTTTATATTGAAATAATCCAAAAACTCACGAGACTTGTAACTAACGCACCGATGTATACACTGATCGCTACTGGTTCATACTGGAACCGCACATGGGTCACATTCGAATATATAGGTTCTTGCTATGTTTGTTTACTTAAGACGTAGACATGAAACTATGACAGCCTTACGTTGCCACGGAGCGTGGAAGAATACGGAAAATTCAATACAGTATTAGCAATAGTTTTTCGCGAATATCTCGAAAACTAAGACCGAGCACCGGGTAGTTGTAATGACAAAAGTTGTTCAGAATGTTGTCCTCGACAACATATGTCAAGGTGAAGGTCATCGGAGCTGCCTCCCCTAAACGAAAGGTTTACCTTTTCTAATTAAAATCAGTCTAAATACGGCATAATTCAAACCATATTTACTGATTTAAAGCGTGATGATAACTCGCTGTGATATCGGTAAATATGATTAAAACTCTGTTGAGTGTGTTCTTTTTTAAACATGGAAATCTCAGAAATCTATTGATGAAAGTTTCGTACAAGTGGAACAAAAATGAAGAAATTATGAATGAAACTAACAACGTCTTGTTCAGTGATCGGATCTTCAAACAACTCACATAATGCGATACCTCGAAGCGAATTCAGGTTTGCAAGACTTGCAAGCGAATTTTGACAGCTGAACACGGTGTAGATTATGTAAATATAATCGCAATTCTATCGTGTTTGGTCTTGTTTTAATCAGAAAAATCTCACGAATACGTTGGTAAAAGTTCTGTAAAAAAGAATGAAAAATAAAAGTTTTTGTATTTGCGTTACCATTGCAATCGATACGTAGGCCTTTGATCTATGCCGAACGCTGCGGTTCTGCGAGCTCGGATCATGTTTCTTTGTAGCGCGATCGACCGCGCAAGGAGGAACCCCCTAGTAGTGGGGATAAAAAATTCATATCATCCGCATACCCGAAAGTCACTACAATCGCGGGGATACTGTATAGTTAAAGTCGCGATATTTTACTGCGACGTTCTATCCAGAATTTATCCAGTGCCTACCCACTCCACTGCCGGCCAACGCCGCACAGTGGTGCCAAGGCGGCAAAAAATCTATTTTATACATTTTTGATTATTAAAAACAGAAGATTGTTTTTGTATTACCAAATAGTAGGTGCATAATGTGCCAAAGTCCGATTTAAAAAAAAAATTTTTTGACGGAGATATAGGCATGGTAAATGACCTCTTTTTCTCTCTAAGGAATCCACCAGTTATCAGTGCCATAGTTATCTAATTATTGCGCCTATAATTGAATACTTAGGGGTCTACAATTTATAGGGATTATTATACATGCCTTAAACTATTAACTGGCAAAAATGATTTTTCAATAAAGTTGTTCAACGTTAACTAATATGGATTAATCGGAAGCATCTTAGCGTTGCGCTCATTTTTTATTTATGGAAGCAAATCTTAAAAGTGTTAAGCAGCTTTGGTTTGGCACTAATCGTTTTGGCAAGGTGTAATATTGAACTAACTTTGTGTAAAAAATCTCGGCCTACTTCGAATCACTTTGGCCGCAATTTAAGTTTAAATATCAACTTTCAGAATTTTCAAAAATGAATTAGGGTGAAATTTTTTAAGGATATATCATAAATAATAAAGAAAAATGTAAAATAGTTAGTTAGAATCAATTGTTTAAATAAAAAAAAATTAATTATAATTTCTTTATGTTAAATAAACAAAGTTTTCGTTCATTAGATCACTGTTTTTTGTCAAAAGGTGGCTAAAAATCCGTAAAAATGAAATTATCCAATAAATATGTTACCAAATATGTTTTATCGTACATTGAATGAAAAGTGTACCGCCGGCATTAGAATAACGCAAGATACATCACGAGAAAGTTGCACGGTCGGACTTGTACCTTGTGTGTAGTGTGATTAGTGTTGTTTATGTATGTTCAGTGGTGTAATCGGTTTTTTAATATGTCTCCATAATAAACTGTAACAACAGAATGACTGGATTCTTGCATTTACAGTGAGTCACAAAATTATTCGCTCACTCGCTAATGCGGCAAAGATATACGAAATAATCAGACAACGCAGGGTATTTTTCAATTTTTTATTTGGATATACATAGCTCAAAGTTTAATTCAATAGAATCGTAAAAAAAATTGCGAAATTTTCATTTATTATTAGAGAAATATGAGTTTTAACAAATCTTGACGGTTTTTCACGACACAAAATTATTCGCTCATTTTAGATTAACTATTATTATAACAATATTAGTATTTGGTGGGATATCATTTTTGTCTTATGACTTCTGCAAGGCGTTTGGGCATTGATTCTACTAATGTTTCCAAATATTTTTTGTTTATTTTTGGCCATTCCTCCTGTAATCTGCTTTGTAACTCTTTTTTATTGGTAATTGAATGTTTACGAATTTTTGTGTCCAGCATGTTCCATACCATCTCGATAGGATTCAAGTCGGCAGATTGAGGCGGAGTTTGCATTATTTTGGGACAGTTATACAGTAACCATCACTGTACCAATCTCGATTTATGTTTGGGGTCGTTGTCCTGGTAGAAGTGAAACACTTCTGAAATCCCCATTACTTCCGCACTTGGCTTCAAATTTTTTTTTAGAATATCCATGTACATTACTTTATCCATGGTAGCCTCAATCATCTGCAATTTTCCAACACCGTGATAACTAATACAACCCCAAACCATCACATGACCACCTCCGTGCTTGACTGTGCTACACAGGTTCTTGGGATCCCTTTTCTTCCTATTAATTTCGCTTACGTAAGGCTTTCTTCTTGCTACGCGGCCGTTGTACTCGTTCTTCCGCAACACTCTTCGTACTGTTTCATCAGAAACTTCTTTTTCACTAAAATTTTTCAAACTTGTATTGATTTTGGGAGCACTTATTTTCGGATTTTCTTTAACTTCTCTCACAACAAAACGCTCTTCTGAGGAATTCAATATCTTTTTCCTACCACGGCCAGCTTTGTTTATTATTCGTTCTTCTTCTTCCTACCGTTTTATAATATAACGTACTGTTGAATAACTTCTACAAACGATATTTCCAATTTCTCTGATGGATTTTCCACTTTTCCAATGAAAAATTATAACTTCCCTAATCTCTAGACTAGTTTCTTTACTTTTTCTACCCATTGTAACGAATTCTTGAAAATCAAAGAAATAGATGAAAATAGATCCTTACTGAGCGATTGTTTGTTTCAAGCAATTGCATTTGTTTCAGTGGATTTCGTGGCGTAAGCGAATAATTTTATGGCGTGAAAAACGATCAAGATTTCTTAAAACTCATATTTCTCTAATAATAAATGAAAATTTCGCAATTTTTTTTTACGATTCTGTTGAATTAAACTTTGAGCTATGTATATCCAAATAAAAAATTGAAAAATACCCTGCGTTGCCTGATTATTTCGTACATCTTTGCCGCATTAGCGAGTGAGCGAATAATTTTGTGACTTACTGTACATATCACTTTACGGGGTTACATAGGGATTACATTTAGGTGAAATTTTTACAGGATATATCTTAAATAATAAAGAAAAATGTGAAATTCATATGTATAAAAAAATATTTAATAACAATTTTTTTTGTTAAATAAACAAAGTTTTCGTTCACTGGACCATTGTCGGAAAAATTCAACAGATATTTTTCTAACAGTGGTTTAATGACAGCTATAAAAATAATTTATGTAACATAAAATTGTTATTAATTATTTTTTATACATAAAGGATTAATAAATCATATGTATTTCATATTTTTCTTTATTATTTAGAAATATTCCTAAACAAATTCACCTAACATGCCAAATACATCGTAACCTTTGCACGATTCATTTCTGGAAATTCTTAAAGTTGATATTTAAACTTAAATTGCGGCCAAAAATTGCGGTCCGAAGTAGGCCGAGATTTTTTCAAAGTTAGTTAAATATTACATCATGTCAACGATCAGTGTCAGATCGAAGCTTCTTAACACATTTAAGATTTGCTTCCATAAATAAAGAATGAGCAGAAAACAGAGATTCCCGATTAGCCCATATTACTTAATGTTTATCAACTTAAAAAAAATTTTTTTTGCCAAATAGGCGTTGTGCCTGTGGCAATCTATCCTCAAATTTTCAAACAAATTCGTTGGATAGTTTCGTTTTTACGGATTTTTGTTTTTCGTTTTTACTTCTTTATTTTTCATTATTTTTTTATTTCACCAACTTATTTCTGGCATTTTCCTGATTACAATGACACCAAACATAATATAATTTCAGCCGTATTTAGTGGTTTAATCAATGAAAGTTTCGGGCGCAAGGAGAGACAGCATATGGGAAAGAAAGAGACGCGGACAGTCGCCGTCGCCGCGCCGGCACAGTTCAAAGAATTTCCCATACACTAAATACAATTGAAATTATATCGTGTTTGGTGTCATTTTAATCAGAAAAATGGCAGAAATAAGTTGATGCAAGTCCCATAAAAAATAATGAAAAATAAAGTAGTTTTGTAATTCCGCGTTTTAATGCCGCGCAATCCGAATTTACATGTTGTCCTCTTCTACGTTCGGCTTTCGTTTGTACTCTCGGCGCGGTAGACGCAATCATAAAAAAAAGTCTCTACACGATATGCCTCCGTGCAGAACACAGGCCGTTGGAAAAATATCGCCACTTTACTGTATAGTTTTGCGCGAATTCCTCCTAAACTAAAGCCAGCCGACAAAAACTTTAACGGGAGATATATTCTTCAGAATGATAATCTTGACAACATATGTTAATTAATTTTATCAGAATTTTGCCCGAACAGACTAGTAAAAAAATATAAAAAATATGACGATATGCGTGCACAAAGAAGGTGATAGTACGAGTGATAATGCGAATGGGAGCGAAAGTGTTAATTGGCGGGGAATTATTTCGTTTCATACTATACCGGACGGTATCCGTGGTTAAAGCGTTAACAAGATCCATTAAGAGATTACGGGCTTTTTTCAGTATGGCGGGGAGGCCGGGAGGAGATTGGGTTCGCACGAGAAGCCACTCGAGATACAGGACCAATTTCTCCAAAAGCTCGGATACCAGGACGTATCAAGACGGTCTCGACTGGGAGTCGATCCTGAATTACGACACCTCGTTGCTTTCCACGTGGGTGAGTGCGATTTATTTGATTCTAGGAACGTTGTTTTAGCATCAGGGAATGCGCTCGTGGATCCATCCCTTTTCACCCTTGCCGGGGGGAGGGATGGGAGGCAAAAAAAGCCCGTGGAATTGCAGAAAAACAGAAAAATCTGCTGAATCGGTGCTCCATTCGGAATTGGCTTTGCTACGAGCTCGAAAGTCCGAGGAAATTATCTCTGTTTACGATACTACTATAACTAGACAGCGCTATAACTAGACATATTATATCCATTTATGACAAAAATGAATAGCTGTCATTTCAAACAGTAAAAATATTAAACATATTAAGAAAGAAACTAAATTTCTATTTCTACTCTATTCTGTATTAATCTATCAGAAATAAACGTTATAAAAATTTTTGTCAGAACTAAAAACTACCCTAGCCCAGACCTCGGCGAAACTAACAAAACTTTGTCGAAAGCAAAAACCATCCTGAACCATCCATGAACAAAAACTGCCGTACAGCCAGAAGCGTAAATAAGCTATTTAAATAGTAATAAAACTTTATTGTTCGTAACGCTAATGCGACAAGTCACGCGAAGTTTTTCAAGTACGACGAGAGCAAGGGTTCATCGAGATGAACTTGTTAAAAATTCCATTATTCGGGTATATTCGAGTTTACAAAAGTCGCGGAGAATCCAAAAGTCTCCATTGTGCTGCAGGAAAAGTTGCGCCGCGAAAGAGGGGAGAACGAGCTTTCGACAAATAGTAATCCGGCAAAGTGACATCATCAAAAAAACAAAAATCGAGAAAACAAAAAAAAAGATGAAATCCTGCGCGTTATTCGCTGTTTGCGGAGCTAAGGGGTTGCAAGAGCGGCTGGGCCGGTGGAAAAAAGTATCACAAGCGAACTCGGTCTCTTGAAACACTGTGTGATGCTGAAAAAAATGGGCCAAATGGAAGAAAAAATTGTCTGTTGTCTCCGTGGAGAAACGTGAGGGAGAGAGTTGTGCCCCTGTCAGTTGAAGCGCTGCCACGTCGAATGGGGCGCGTTCGCGCCAGTTCTCATTTGCACCCTTTAAATTTTCAAACCCCTCGGCCGCGACATGGAAACAATAAACGTACAACGAAATTTCGCGTGTACAGCTACACTTCCGACACTGCGTACCCTTATCCTCTTAATAGGCAATGTACTCTGGACGGGGACCATAGCCGTTAGAACCGAAATGGAAGAGGGTCGTAACAATCATTTTTTCAAGTAAAATGGTTTCAAGTACGGGCAATAATTATAAGTGACCAAAAATTGGTTTCGAAAAATGGTAACTAAGCATAAGGTAAAATGCCCTAAGTGTGGACAAGCCAAAAGTGATGCCTAAATCTGGACAATTGAATTTGTATAGTAAAACCAATAATTAAGAGATAAAATAGTTATTTTATATATTCTGAGGCCTTAGCTACAAGTAGGTGTGAATATTATTTGATTAAGACATCAATTGAAATTTAAAAATAGATTCAAAAATTATCTGAAATCAGTATACAAAATAGTCTATTTTCATGCGAATCATGTGCATTTATAGATTGAACTTTTATTATAAAAAAAGATATAATTTAAGCCCTTAGTAACTTAAATAATAATTATTAGTTCAAATATTAGATGTCCAAGTTTAGAACTGTGTGTGTTTTGAAATATAAGTACTCCATACTGGGACGCGATGGCACTTGGAGCTTCTATTGTAGGAGATTTTATTAAAGATCTTGAAAAAAAGGAGTAAGAAAAAAAATGATAGAAGAAGAACATTTGTCAAAAAGGCAGGAAAAAGAGAGAAACAAAATTAAAAAAGAAAAAGAACAAGAAATCAATAAAAATTTACACGAAAGAAAAAAGATAATTACACAACAAATTGAAGATATTAAGTTAAAAATCAATGATAAATCTAAAAGAATAAAGTCTAAAGCAACTAATGAAAATAAGGATGAGATTAAAGAAGAGAAAGCGAAATTATGCACTTAATTAGAAAATATGGAGAAAGAAGTATTGTCTCTTGAAATGCTTGCTTTACAACAAAAAATGCAACTGAAACAGAATATAATTTAATATAATAATATGTTGATATGTAAATCATTAAAGATTTCAATTAGTAAAAAGTAAATTCAATTTGTCCCGGTATAGGCTTTACTTCTGTCCAGGTGCTAGTTTAGATTGGATTTAATATGTCCAACTATATGTTAGAATTATTCTCGTTAATACAATTAAGATATTAATTTAAACAATGATTTTAAGATTTTAAATTACTTTACAAAATCTGAATTTTATGTTAAAACTCTTAAAAGATTATTTTTGTTTATCTAAACTGATAAAATTAAAGGTAGCAAAAAATGCTGTCCAGGCTTAGGGCATTTCATCTTACAGTGAATCACGAAAGTATTTGAACGCACTTCAAAACAGATCGACCTGACATTTTTGAGCAATTAGAAGAATTGATTTACCAAATGACAGGCAAAAAGATTTTGAAAAAATTGCAATTGCTAAGAATTACATGAGAAAGTAAAAGAGACACCATTTATAACTTTTTATTAGAGCCCGGGATAAAAATTTAAAATATGCGTCTTGTAGATGTATGTTAGTTATCCACATGTTGAAAATTTCATCGAAATCGGTTGACGCAGAAAAAAACGACATGCATCGAAAGATGTAAGAATCTGTGGATTTTAAGCAGAAACTGATCAAAAGTCGCGAGAAACTATGATTTGCACCACATTTAACCACTTGTAGCTCTGGGTATGTTAATCGATTTTGATGAAATTTTCAGCATGTGTATAACTAACACAGCTCTACAAAACATATATTTTAAATTTTCGTTAAGGGTCCAAATAAAAATGTTTTAAAAAATGCTTCTTTATTTCTACATGCAACCTTGTAACTTGTAATTTTTGAAAAATCTTTTTTGCAGACCATTTAGTAAACCAATGCTTCTAATTGCTTACAAAACATCAGGTCGTTTGGTACAATTATAAGAAGGTTATACTGTTTTAAAGTGCGTTCAAATACTTTCGTGGTTCACTGTAGGTACAATAACTAGACTGCGGATCTTTATGCAAAATAAAAATTGTTTACATTAGTTGCACGACATAGAAACCAAATGCTAATTTATCTCTCTCTTTACGGGTGTTATGAAGCTGTAAGAAATGTATTGATACCCATAAATTCTTGTAATCTTTTAATCATAAAATCTGAAGAAAATTATTTCAATAATATCTCGTTAACTATTTAGGATATATGAAGGTCACTTTTACTCAGAGTTTGATACTCTATTGACTCTATTCACTTTTGTAGGTGACCTTGAAATCTCCGAACCACCCTCACCTACAAAAAAGCAGGAACCATATGAGATGGGCTCTTCGAAGCCATTTAAATTCCATGTTTTACAATTTTCATAAAATGTATCGTTTAACCTTCGCAAGATAATGTGGGGTCTCAGAAACCCCAGCTTCAGATTTTTGAAAAAAATTTTTATATGAATAAAATTAAATCTGTTTGTTTACTTTTTATCCTGTGTTATTCTTTATCCCAAATTTATTAAAAACGAGGCTATTTATGAAATTCATTTGTCGGAGTCTAAGAGACCTCACCTTACTATTTACGTGTTAGTAGACCTTACTTTGCGAGGGTTAATAGTTATTCGCGCAAGTTAGCTGGGACACCCTTTTGTTTTTCTTTTTTTTTTTAATTTTTACGGCGATGGAGAAAATGCGTCTACGCATGCAGTACGGGACTCGCCTGACCCCTACCCGCTAAAAACCCCACCGCACAGGGACTTGCAACCCCGTCTCCTTTTTTCGCTCAGCGGAATGGTCGTAAAGTCCCGCTATCTGCATTATCCGCCTACGACCATTTTGACGCATCATCGCCGGGGCAATCTTTCTCTACGGATTTACTCAGTTCCGATGTGAGACACCCTGTATACGTATAACCTACAATCATTAGCCGAAGGGTGAACGACACCATTTCATATGTCGAATATTTTTTTTTGCCGGTTGAGCACATGGATAAGAACATCTGTTCCGAAATACAGGCCACAATGTCCTGTTGCCAACAGTCCTCTTGCAACATTCGCACACGTTGAGTCTTCAGCTAGTTGTCAAGAAACGCGCACTGTGAAATTATTAGTTTCTGCATACTGTCTTTTATGTGAAATCTAATGCATCGTTAGAATACATTGTGTGTTAGTTCTGCTAGCATGTCGTTGTTAACAATGTGCTTAAAAATTGGTGATCACTGTATATGATTAAGTGAGAAACACTGTGAGTAAACACGCAGCAGTCATTATTTTTATCTTTAAAATATCCATAGAGATATGTATACAATACAGAATGGTCCACGTAAATATCTCCTTCATTCTCGATGACATAATAAATGTTTTTAATGGAATATAAATGGTATCACAAGGTAAATGTTCTGCACGAATGCAATTTCTTCGTTCGATGAAATTTAAGCAAAGAATTTAAGCAAGACACTGAATTTTTTTCCATATGATGGAAGGGTATATCGAAAATTCGATTTTTCATGACAAAAGGGTAGGAAAAGAATCGTTTGAAAATGTGAATAAATTAGAGAGAAGTTCTCCATTGAAAAAATAGCTTTGTAGATTCAACGAAATCACAATGACTGAGAGAATGTGGCACCTTTATGCTAAACTCTAATTACGGAGTCCATTAAAACGAGGTCATCGGTCGATCATTTACAAGCGTATAATTAGGCGCGTTAATCGAGCTAATTACATGCGCATTGGAAAATACCGATAAGTATATAACTCAAACGGAACGGTAAACTGCACCGGGAAGTTAATCGGATTAATTTGCTTGATCGATCCCCGTCATTTTATCCAGATTCATTCCAGACTATTCAAATATTAACATCGATCTTCGAAAGTATATTCATTATAATCGAGTGGACCACATTTTAAATCAATGCGAACAACTGTAATTTTCCCAGAACAATTATTAAGTTTCCATGGAACATACCTTTACTGTATTTAATGAATAATCTCTTTCAATCTAACTGAAAATTCTTAATTGAAACAAATAATGCTATTATGCTGTTAGACGTGTATTGAAAGATAATACACTAAATTCAATTCATTTTTTCGAGATTTTCTCAACGCTTTTTTAAAGCCGCGCTCTGATTGGTCCGTGTTTTTCGTTAATAACTCCTCAATAGGAGTTATGTATAAAAACTTATGTAACCAGATGTTCCACGAATAAACTGATAAAATTTGCACAGTTGTTCTGTAGAACGTTAACTTCAGAATTCTATTTTCTCGATCTTGGTAATCCACGTAATCTTCGTAATAGAACTTTTCTGCTTTGCGGAAGCCCATAATTCTTTCGGCAAGCATGTTTTTATGATTTACATGTGACACGCGAAAGCTTGCATAGCAAGCAGCCTGGCTACAGCGTCGCGTAAAGCTATCTTGAACAATACACATCCGATTTCCGGTGACCGCCATTCACCGCGAGGAATTCGGTCGCATTAAACCGTGCTGTTAGTCGATCGACCGATTAACGCGTGACAATGGTTCCACCGTCGCGTCGCGTCGGCGCAATGTAATGACTTATTACTACGTTATAGTTGACTACGTGATTTAATCGGCTCAAATCGGTCAGGTGAGTCATAAATTCGGCGAAAGATCGATCTGCGGAAGCTGTAATTCAAAACGTTCATCTAGCTTAGACATACAGTGAGCCACGAAAGTATTTGAACGCACTTTAAAACAGTATAACTTTTTTATAATCGGACCAAACGACCTAACTTTTTTTGAGCAATTAGAAGAATTGATCTACCAAATGACATGCAAAAAAGATTTTGAAAAAATTGCAATTGCCAAAAATTACATGAGAAATTAAAAGAAGCACCATTTATAACTTTTGAAGTGAAACTTCTTTGCTGAGGGGGCTACAATTTTCGAGCGTTACGAAAAATCCGATCGCATGAGGGGAATAGTTAGGTACGTGATGGGGGAAATAAAATAAAATAAAACGAAACGAAATGGAACGGAACAAAATGGAACAAAAGCTCTTGGATATGTTATTCGATTTTGATGAAATTTTCAGCATGTGTATAACTAACATAGATCTACAAAACATATATTTTAAATTTTTGTTAAGAACCCAAATAAAAAAGTTTTAAAAAATACTTTTTTTATTTTTGCATGCAACATTGTAAATTGTAATTTTTGTAAAATCTTTTTTGCGGATTATTTAGTAAACCAATGCTTCTAATTGCTTACAAAACATCATTTGGTACAATTGTAAAAAAATTATACTGTTTTAAAGTTCGTTCAAATACTTTTTTTCGTGGTTCATTGTATATACATACACATATATGCAAATATGATGTACAGTGGATCCAAAAGGTGTTTAATTAAATTACACTCATTTTAATTCAATTTCATTAATTTAATAAAATTTTCAATATTTAAATTATGATCATTTCGTCAAAACAAATTTCTTGAACGCAAAAACGCGTTTTCATATCAAACCCCATATAAAAAGATTGTAATATAAAAGTGTAAAGTATATAATATAAAAAGTATAAAGCAAATTTTATTATTTTCTACGCAATTTTGACCGATTGCAATTTTCCAAGAAAGCCGAAGTCGTTTGAACACTAACAAAGTTATTTCAATTTAAAATGTGTACACAAAATTGTTTTGTATAATGCTTGGTCGTGAAAGATGTTTTTCGTTGAAGTGCAACAATTATCCATCTCATTCTTGAATGGAAGGATCGGCAGTAAATTGCGAACAATTGCATGAGGTAACTGAGTATCTCATTTTCACTAAGCCCAGTGAGGAGTCGACGGTAGCTCTGCACAATCTCCGGTCCAGACTATAACCTTAACAAAGTCTCAGTTACCTTCCACTCTACCCTTCGCTATCCCTCTAGCACTTCGGAATGGTTAATCGCTGTTTGCCCATCAAATAATGTTACTAATTGCCTGCCACCTTAGATGCACGCTCACTCCAGTGACTCAAACATCTCCCTGCCCTCGAAGGACATACATAGAACGTTGTTAGCCCAAAGGATATCGATCCCTGTAGAGACTGTAATTAAATAATCGCTCGCAACAAAATTATTTTTTTTACCGCGAAATTCGTAACGAGCGTACCAGTTCTCATAGAAAAGCTCACTTTCAGAGTATCTCAAAAATGTTGTACTTCCTTCAACGGTATGACAACTTTTTCCTTTCTGAAAATGTTCTCCGCGCCTTTGTTAAGGAGTTATTAACAAAAAACATGGACCAATCAGAACACGGCTACAGCTGAATATGGTTTTGGCGTTGGCCGAGCCGGAATCCGTCCACCATAGCCGCGCCCTGATTGGTCTGTTTTGCCCGTTGGCCAAATAGATTGAAAATAATATAATAGCTCTAAATTCTTTTACTCTTTTGTGTTACTTCTACTCATTTTTGTCACAAGTATACGCAATCTATTTATCACACATCTAAGACTGAACCCATACGAAGCTTTTATTGGTTGCGATTAACCCTCGGACAACGGACGATTTTTATAGCTATATAATTGGCAATGCTAGAACCATTCACAGGTCTAATTAATAATTTTTAAAAATTTGCTTTAGTCTTTCCGATATGCTCAATGAAACAGCTATTCAGTTAGTTTAAAGTGCCACAAATTGAGTACTTAAATGACAATTTAGATGTTCCCGGTCAAAAATAACTCCGGTGCAGCACTCGGAGGGTTAATATATAAAAGTGATATTCGAGCAACAAAATGAAATTCCACATTTGAATGAAGAACGTATTTTGTAGGACATTTTCATCGTGGAACAATAAGCATAAGCTCTCAAAATTCCGTACGGGTGTACGGGTATATTAGCCCGGAGTCAATACTGTGGGTCCCGTAAGCACCAGTTCCTATCTCTGGCTCGTGGAACAATGCGGTCATAAACCCTTACCCAGGGGAGACACTCGCAAACGCAACACAGTCAAATCAAACATTTCATTAATTAATTTTTCGCATGCGGCTCACCGTACGAAAGAGGGTTTGTCCAGAACTACGGCAGCGCCTCGATAGTAGTCGTGGAGTGATCCCCTCCATTCTGCAACGTCTCCTGAAGGTACTTACGCTAGTAAACAGTGTAAGGCATTGGAAAAATCACACTTTTCATTACCACGTTTTTATTAACTCGCTTGCTTATCTGTCTGTTTGTCTGTTCGAAGTTTTAAACATATGTTCGTTACAAGTCTGTAACTATGCGCAATAAAAAAAGTTCAAGTAAATGCTATTGAGTTTAATGAGAGGTATCACAATAACAAAAAATGAATAATAAAAAATTGTTGAAGGCCCCCTTTCTGCCCCAAAAAAATTTAATTCATACTAAAATATTAGCTCTCCTTAACCATTTCATTTAGTAAATGAATTAATTCGATATCTTCATTAGATTCTGAGAAAACAGCTTCTAACACTTTACCTGGTACACCCTGTATATTGGCTTACCGGTACCGTAAAAGCTCTCAATTAAATGCAATACCAAACTCTTAATATGTACATATATAAAACAGTTATTAAACCAATTTCGAAGTATGGAATTGAGTACTGCGGCACGGCTGCTAAATATAAAAATATTGCTAAGTTAAGAGCACAAAAATCGATAAGGTAGATGTCCACAGTCAAGATAAGTAACAAAACTATTAGTTGATTGCATAAGTTCGTGGCCGAATTGAAAATAAAATTCAATGGTTAAATTTTAAAGAATATAGCTTTATTAATCAATTAATTCTTTTTTATACTCTGCCGTGTAGTACAGTTTGTGACATCTACGAAAATCGGGCACGAACTTACGCAATCAACTTATATTAATAAGAGAACAGAAAAGTTGGACCTACAGAGCTTTAAAACTGACAATATTTCGCATATTTTGTAGAACTAACAAGAATGTATGTAGGATCTGGGAAATCGAAATCGATGGAATGATTTGAGACGACTGAATTAACATAGCCGTCAATAATAAACAAGAAATTAACACAAACAAAACAATGAATTTACCCAATGAATATGCGCACATGCGCATTGCGCATGCCGCTTTTCGAATGGTCCGCCATATTTTCAACATTAACCTACTCCTCATGTCACATTCAGTTTTTCACCATTTTTATGATAATATCCGAAAATATTAAAATTAAATGAAATTTAAATATTAAAAATATTTAAATATTAAAAAATATTTAAATTAAATTTCCCAATAATAATATTAAAATTCTCCCAATAATAATATTAAATTCCCCACAAACGCGAGTGTTTATAACCTCAATAATTGTCGATTGGATAATCTGCAAATAATATCAAAGCACATAAATAACTCGAAATAAGTGAAGTGATAACGTTCATTTGCGAAAATTTTCATCAAATGCACGGAGACGGCCTCGAACTCTCAAACACAAACATTCATTCGGCAATATCTGGGTGGCAAACATCGTCAAACTCGATGTAAAACATTCGCTATACATATGCGAAATTACTCGAAAAGTCACGATCAATAATCTCGTTCGAATATCGTGGTCAATCATTAACATGAAGATCGTCTATCGCGCGAGGCAACGTTACAATAAAGTCCACGCGCATTATTATAAATTCATTTTATGCGACCGCTGGCTCTGCCGCATTTCAAACGCTTGCTTAAAATGAATTTAGCTAGCTATATTCAAAATCAGTCGTGTACCACGATAGTCAAATCTCGTATTTATAACCCGAGTTCGACTGAAAAGGCAACCCTGAATAGGTTGATTCCCGATCACGCTTTGTTCCTTCCGATCTTTTGTTTTGACCAGCCTTGCTTCTCATCATTATCATTTCACGAATGTTTATAACCTATGAATCATTTATAACATTCCTAGTGTTCAATTTGGTCTCAATTATTGTAATCATTGGATTGTTTGTTCCGTTCGTTCATGTTCGTAGAATTCTATAAGTATTAACCCTTTGCACTCCGAATTATTTTTCAATTTTGTTGCAACTCGCTACTATTTTAAGTGTTTCATTTGGAATTTACTTCAAAAGACCTTGACTGCTGCTTATTTTAAACAATTTTCTCTCAAGCTTTGTTGTAATTTATATTTGTGGAACTTATATTTGTTTTTAACTAAAGAATAAGACAATTAAATACATAAAGGAAGAACCAAATACATATAAAAACCCGTTTTATTTACATTTTTCCTTTTCTGATGTCGAGTCACACTCGACAAAGGAGTGCAAAGGGTTAATAACAATTAATCAATTATCAGCAGACAGCACTTATGATAAAAATGAATAGGTAAAACAGAAAACTGAAGAATTTAAAAATATTGTTATACTATTTTCTGACCTATTAAAATATTTAAAACAATTTTTTATAGTTGTAATCTTCAGAAATAAAAGATATATACGTTTATTAGTTGCGGCAATTCTGGCATTGTAAGAAATACTTTTTCCCATTCTCAGACTCTGATGTGGTTTCTTCATCAAAGGGAACACCATTGATCAGTGCAAGCCTAACAATAAGACAGACTAGTTAACTCTGTGTAACTGGTGAAACTTTCCAGGCGAAATTCCGAGCTGTCGACCAGTCTGTAATCGACATTTAACGTTTCAGCTTCGCCGGCTCTTGGGTCGTTTTCCATGGCAAGATGTTTCCTGCAGTTCCATCGTGGAAACTCTCAGTCGTTAGCGGTTATTATGGTTAAACATGGTTGGCCCGGTGGCTGCCCGTCCCCCTGACTACATGAATTTACTGACATGAAGGTCGTCAAACGCGACGCACGTGTGACAACACCTGTATTGTTGGTCGATCCCTTCAGCACCTCGATTACAGCCAGTGTCGGGCAAATTTTATTTTAAATAATAAATAATAAATAAACGTGTGATTTTAATTACAAATAGTAACTAAACTTTTTATTTAAGTAAAAGTAATTTAAATAATTTCAAAAGTGATCTATTTATTATTTCTTACTTTCAAATAAAAGATCATTTATTATTTGGTTTGAGGTGGAAATCAAATAAATAGTTTTTGGTCTCCTCTTGTTTCTTGTATTTTGTATATACAATGAACATGTGCGCGTTTTTTGTCTGCTATAGCAACCTTTTCAGGTATACCGCCGGTGGTCGGGCCCGTCCGGAGGGCCTAGCTGTCTATTAAAAAATACAATTTAATTTATTATTTGTCAATGCAAATAATAATTGAAATTGTATTTGTAAATAACAATTAACTTTATCATTTTAAATAATTCATTTAGACTCGCTCAAATAATAAGTCACTATTTTTGCTTTTTATTTGAATATCCAAATAACAAATAACTTCTTATTTAAATATTTATTCAAATAATTATCTATTTAAATATTGCCCAACACTGCTAGTTTCCCAAAAAAAGTTCAAATCGTATAGTACAAGATTAAAAAAGTTATCGTCTCGTTTAGAGCATCCGAATATTAATTCGTTTCACTGTATGACTAGTAAATTTAATTTAATTAAATTTGCAACTGGTTGAGATCATGGAAAAAATTATTGCTTTCTATGAATTTCTTATCTGGATCTATATTTATCAAAACCTTCGTAGAAGTAAAAGTTTTCCTTGCGTCATGTCCTCGTTCTTCCAACCCCACTTCAAAATAGACTTGAGACGTTGTGAACGAGTAAACGTTCGCGTGAATAGTAATAATAAAAAATAAATCGTTGCCTGCACGTAAATGCTAGGGACTAGTTGTTTAATCCGCCGAGAAATTGATACATTGTTCCACTTCTTTCTGTTCAAGGACTTACTCGGCAAAGGAAGTATTTTTTCTATGGCCGAATTACTCATTATCCCTCCTCCGTGAAAACTTGTGGTTTTATTAAGGACAGATCCGCGAATTTCGCAACGTAAAAAGTGATAAGCTCCTCTGTCTTCTGAAAGATGCGTCCTCGCCGGAGAAGAAAAGAATTTCACCGCGGACAAGATCTTTATGGAAGGAAATAATGGAGTGGAACTTAGCATACCACGAAACGACTTCGTTTCGATAGAGGACAAGAGATATTGTGGCTTAAAAGAGGACGTAGAATTCATGCACTTAATCTATTCATCTCAAAAAATCTTTCAAGAAAATACATACACATTTTTTTAGCTTAAAGCTTCAAGAAAATTAAATCTAATTTCTTTAATCTCCAAAATTAATAGTGTGAATCACTATTTTTCACTGCAGCACTTTTTCCTTCGCGAAAATGTTCTCCGCAGCTTTGCAAAAAACCTGGCGTTGGCATTGGCCAAATCTGGATCAGTACATAGTAGCCACGATCTGATTGGTCCACGTTTTTCGTTAATAACTCCTCAACGAAGCCGCGGAGAACATTTTACACAAAGGAAAAAGTTACTTCAAATGACCTCAGGAATCACTCCTTTCGAGGAAGTATAACACTTTTTGGACACCAAGTATACAACCTACCGTCTCGATTGTAGGCTAACGATTTCTGAAACTACAGTAAAAATTTCAAGTTGGTTGCTCCAGTACTTTCTTATAGTTCGTGCCAACCTTCGCAAAAGACTTGTACGTTCGTTCCAATAGGTCGTAATTTTAAAAATTCTATGAATTGAGCCGCTGACTTGCCAAATCGATTAACATTGGAGAAATGTGATAAAATAATATACATTGCTTTTCAAAATTCCCTTTAAAATAAAAATTGAAATAAACATTATATGATGCATAAATACAGATGTAGCTTTCATATAAAGACATTAGAATGAATAAGATAGAATAGCCTTGGTGTAATCGTCATTAATATCACAACTTTTGGGTGACTAAGGGAGTTAATCGATTTGACAAGTAAAAAAAATGTAATAACATCAAAATTTTAGTCTTCAAATTATATTTTTTATTGCTGACGAAGTTCATTATTTTACATTTTCTAAAAGATTTTGGTAAACATTTACTTTAGGGGAGGCATCCCCGATGATCTTGATCTTGACATATGTTGTCAAGGTCACCCTCCTGAGTGACCTTCAGAAGGTTTTAGCCGTCGCTCGTTTTTTGTTAAAAAGTTATAAACAAAAGAAGTTTTCAAAATATTGCAGTTATTTTAAATAATGAAGGCTAAAACGATATACTATATTGACATATGTTATCAAGGTCAACTTTATAAGTAACCTCCAAGAGGTTTTAGCCGTCGCTCGTTTTTTATTAAAAAGTTATAAACAAAAGAAGTTTTGATAATTATTTAGAAAGAGGAATTCCTCTCCGATTTTGATGAAATTTAAATATGTTATAGATTTCGACATTTTGAACAATTTTTTCCTTTTCACATATAGGGGGGTCGCTTTTAGTTTTCGAGATATTCGCAAAAAAGGTGAGATTTCAATTTTCAAAGACTACTCTTGGATTTTTGTATGCGTGGTATGTTGGTCACAACTCATTCTATCCGCATAATCTTTGCCTTGTCATCCAGAATTTGAACTAGTAATGGTAAAATCATGCGAATAGAGTGAGTTGTGGTTAGGTCGTGGGAGGGGGCGAAGAGGAAAATCGCAGACGAAAATCTAGGAGTAGTCTCTCAAAATTTAAAGCTCATCTTATACATGTATGACCAGAGTGAGACCCTATTTTCATTCTGATCTCCA
This sequence comes from Lasioglossum marginatum, assembly GCA_028455795.1. Lineage (NCBI taxonomy): Eukaryota > Metazoa > Arthropoda > Insecta > Hymenoptera > Halictidae > Lasioglossum > Lasioglossum marginatum. The sequence goes on from CM052242.1 coordinate 6,973,366, forward strand.
CAACGTGTTTACAAAAACAGTAAACTGACGCCGCGTCGGAGCAGGCTTACATTGCCACGGAGCGTGCACGAATACGGAAAATTTAATTTAGTACTAGCAATAGTTTTTTGCAATTATCTCGGAAACTAAGTCCGAGCGACGGGTAAATGTATAGAGAAAAGTTGTTCAGAATGTTGTCCTTGACAACATATGTCAAGGTCAAGGTCATCGGGGATGCCTCTCCTAAAGTAAATATTTACCAAGATTTTTCGGAAAAATGAAAAATAACTGTCCTCTTACAATATATTATTATTCGTTATTGATTCATCAACATAAACAATATAAATGATCTCTTCTTCGTCAGCTGTATGTCCCGTCATATCGATTTGTTCTTAAGTTTTTGTAGTAATTATGTTTAATAGGAGGAATGAATTTTAACAGATCCATCATATCTTTCCTCTTTTCTCTGATCACAGTTCTACCTATAGGATATAGCAAAGGCTGGTCTATATTTTTCAGACCTAGTCGTCTATCTGCTCCAGATCTTTTTATATTTATGGCACAAAATTCTGAATCTTGATTAACACTAGGTTTACGGGACCAGTCAAAATGACGGGTTCTAATATTCTTAATTTGCGATTATTAAGATTGTAAAGATGCTTCCCTGAGGAATTATTTACCAAATTTATTTCTTGGGATATATACTATTGGAAAAATGACCAAAAGTTTGGATAGACATATTGTTGTTATGTTTATATAATAACATGAAATAATTATTTCTAGACCTCCGTAAACCTAGTGTTAAAGTCATATTTGAATTGTATGACGTGGGGTTTTGACCTTTCTAATTTTATCCAGTGCATTTTAAGTCAATTTACTGGGATCTCATTAATTGTTTCTTTTCTGTTAATGATATTGACTGTTGCTTGAGAACGCGGATTTCATTATTGCAACGATTTACATTAGAATACGGAGTTAATCAGAATGGCTTCTGAAATAGATTATTTATTATTCGGCGACCAAAAAAAATTTTGTCGTTTAATGGTGTTAACCTGTATTATTTGGGAAATTTACTATAAATAAAAAAAGTTAAGACTGAACCAAGTGCTTTGACACTTAAATTTAAAATATTCTAGAAAGTGGGGTTAATCGATTTGGCCTGTGAACGGCTCAATTGTAACTGAAGAGCGCAGAAAGACAAAACTTTACAGAATTCTGCAGAAAAGAAAAGAAATTCCATGGTACTTAATTGAGATCAAGGATCTTGACCACACAATCTCTTCGGGCCAGAACGGGTCAGTCCATTCCCCCTACTGACATAATTCGAGCGGACATTACGTTCGCAGATTGACGACTAGCATGCCCCACAGGCATCCGCCTTGTAATATTCATGCGTACTGTCAATTGTTCTCTGGTTTATCAACTTCGCGTCACCGGAAACGTCAAACAACAAATGAGCTGTGCGCTGCTATCGCGATAACCTGGCTGCGTTTTGCAATGCGTGCGGCCGAAGATCGGGTCTCCATTACCCTGATTAATGTGTTGTTGGACGAAACAGAATTCATTACGTGCGAGAATTTCGATGTTGCTCGTTTGCTCGTTATCGATGAATTCTTGCGCACGGCCCTGCGAACGTAATGGACATATGTGCAATACTCGTGCGGTACTTTGTGTCGCGACGAATACCCATTGCAGGTGTAACAAAGGATGTTACGACGTATTTAACAGCCTTGATAGCAACAGCTAAAACAATGGACACATAACGGTCGTTATAGTCTATCTGGTCCGGGCCGAAATGTTTTATTAGCTCCTACGTGAAATAATAGATGTACGCAGTGCAGTACATTTGCGCATATTCATTTTAATGCGAAATACATTAACAGCAATGCTAAATACGGGGTTGCGAAGCACTGCTAAATCGCCTTGAAAGCGATGGTACCGAAATGTCACTTATATCGTGTACAGACGTCATTGCTGATCTCGTAGCTCCAGCATCGAACCTAGAAAAAGGACATATAGTGACAGAACTTTGTTATTTTTCATAATTCTTTTATGAAATGTTTACCAATATGTCTCTGACATTTTTCCGATTAAAAGGAGACCAAACACGACGCAATTTGGATCGTATTTACTCGTTCAATTCACGATGCAGTAGAACCTCGATTATCCGAACCGACATGTGATTTCTCATATTCATTCATTCTACATGTAAACGGTATAACTTTTCTATTATTCGAACACAGTCCTCCTGATTTGTTCGGATAATAGACTCCACTGCACGATTAAACGACTAAGAATGCACAGAATTGCATCGTGCTTGGACTTATTTTAATCGGAAAAATATCACAAGTATGTTGATGAACGTTTCATGAAAATATTATTAAAAATAACAATGCAAACAAATTGGTGTTACTACTAAAAACATGTATAAATCTAGATACTGAATCTAGATATTGAAATTAATTCCTGATTGTTGCAACTAGACTCTGGAATACTCTGGTTGAATGTAATTAAACTTTCTATTTGTTGTGGCGCAATGGTGTCTCATAAAAATGCATGAAATTTACAGTTAACTCGAGACTATACAAAGGACAACGCGTTGTCGGCAGCAGGACAAAAGCGCCGGTTCGTGACGTTCGTGTGATCCGTGCGATCGAATCGAGGCCAAAGCGTTCCTTCACGCGTTGCACAACAATCACCTCAAAGAGTTTCTGGTCGGGACTGTCCATGTGAAATTAGGAACTTTCAGTCGAAGTTTCGCAGACTACCTCGACACTGCACCCCCGTTGTATATGATTGAAGGCATGCCTCGAAGAAGACAGTTGCGCATTCGGTGCAGCTCCCGCGTTTCTATGTAACTTAAGGATCGATCGGCAACCGGAGGTACCTTGGCGAAGTTATTGCCAACTAGGTGGCTTACAACTAGGTGGTTAGTAAATTTCTGTAACAGATTTTGCGAGGCAAAGTGATACACGGTGCTGCATAGGAATACCGAACGTATTTCCAGGCGTTTCTATCGTAACTCCATTTTTGTGGTGCACTCTTGCTGCGCGAAAGTGATACTCTTGAAAAGTAGGAAGATGTTGCAATGACTCTCATCGATCAATTATGAGAATCTCATTTAGCAGAGGCCAGTTATGAGAGTTACTTATAATTTTGTTAACACTAAACCTACATGGGTCAAATGAACCATTTTAGATTTTTTATTTGACAATTATTGAAATTGTAAAGGTGTTTTCATGGGAATTTATTGAACATATTTTTTGACTCCGATATATAATATAGTAAAAATCGCAAAAAATATAAATAAATTTAATCTTTGTATTTTTATAATACTATACACATCAATTACTTTTGATGGTCGATAGGTTTAGTGTTAAATAATACTCCTTCAGAGTTTAGAAGTCACGTGCAAGGTGGTCTGAAAATTCCTAAACCATTTAAGATGCAAATTAGCTTATGAAAGAATAAATGTAAATAAATTTTTTAAAAATAGTATTCCATTATAAAATGGTCTAGAGACTTGTGTTTATATAATACTTAATATTAAAAATAAGAGATATTCGGATTGAGGTTATGTCGATCACTTTTCATGATTACCAGATCCTAATTCATTTAAAATATTTGCAAACCTATAAAATACGAAGAAAGCTACAGATTAACGAGCATTGAAGACACTTCAATCTTTCAGAGAATGAAATCAATTTTTTCTTTTTCTAGGTTTTGCAAATAATCTGGGAATCTGCACAAAGATTCGAGGTCTAGTAGTATTACTTACTCTATCAGTCTTAAGTATTTGCGTTCTCGTCGAAGAAAGGTTTACTTTCATTCCATTAAATTTCACTTTAAGAATGTTCAAACCGGCGCGGTCGGCAAGGTCACAAAGAAATAGTAGAACCTCACAGAGTCGCCAGATTAACACTTGTGTCCCCCTCTACCTTCCCCTTCCAGGCGTCCCATTCCCTCTCCTCTTCTGGCGACTCTGGACACAGGATCTAAGAAACAGCACGGACCCAAAAGTTGTTCGTTATTTCTGCAGCGTGAACATATCTTTAGTTGACTCACCATGTAAATCAGTCGGGTTTTGTGCTCGGTAGTTCTAGCGTTAATAATATATATTGCCTGGCCTTTTACAGGCCGATTTGCCGCGCAATGGCACAAGATCCCTAGCCTAGTAATTACACGTCTAATTCTCGGCTCGCGCGATTCAGAAAGTTCCGACTTAAAATCACCAGGTACATTTTACCGAAGAAATCCGCGGAGTTCTAAAAGACTTCAAACAACTTCGGCGAAGTTGAAGTTGAAAACTCGGTTTGCCGGTTTGTGTAGCGTTGTATATACGAAGCTCCATGAAACACATCGTCGGCCGGCGCGGCGTGCCTTTCTAAAGGTTTTTCAGTACACCGGAAGGTTGAAAAAGGGTCCGTCGGGTCGACGATGACGCGACGACAACGCGACGGCAGCGGCGGCCGGGTATCACGTAGCCACGCGCGACATAACACTTTAACTTAATTAGCCCGGCAAATTGTATAAGGCAACTTTGTATAATGTACTTCGAGTTTACGGCGGCTTTGCGCGACGGCACAGAAGCCCTGAAATTGCTCATTAATAGCGGCAATAACGTTATAATTACCGTGGCACGCGTGAACTGGGCCGCGGCACCGCGTTTCGTATTTCTGAAACGGCGAGAAGGCGCACGCGAACGCGCCATTAAATTTCGAAAACCGACGACAACGAGCCCGCTCTCGAATGAAATTGATAGTTGTTTTATTAACACCGGGGAATTCGACGGTCGCCCTCCAGCTAACCGGATTATCGTAACGTGTTACTTATCTCGGCAAATCGCGGATATAACGGCTGAAATGATTCATTGGGAGAATTATGGCCCACGGTCACCCACGATAATAACGTATACGATAAGAAAAGTACGATCGAAAGGGTAAGCACACTTGTGAGCGAGTTGTACGAATTAAATTCGTAGACCTTTCTCCTTGAATTCGTTGATTATTTGCAAATTATCAAATTACATTCTACTGTCATCTTATACATAATAACAACGTGTTGAAGACCGTTAATTGGTTTTCTCGTATTCTCGTATTCTCTATTTCAGACGTTAATACAACGGGTTATTTTATATTTCGTGCGTTGGTATGATTGCGTGCGTGGCTCGTCTGTGCGGTTGGTGTGAAATGCGTCTGTCTGTCGTCGTCTGTCTGCCCGCATGGTCGGTTGTCTGTTTTGTCTGCGTCAGCGTTCGTCTGTCCGTGTGCAATAATTCAAAAACTAAATCCAAAGATTACTGTGAAATCTTGTATTACTTTTAGTGCATCGTGCATTATTTTCTTTTATATATATCATTGTTACAAAGCTATATTTATATTTCTTTTTTTCTCGGTTGTTATAACCTTCAAATAAATCACGTGGCTGTTCAAACCTGAAAAAACCAAAGGAAATTCAACAATACAACGCCTTTATAAATGTAGTGATTAATCGATTATTAGGTGTACAGATAAGTTCGGTGCCTTTTGAGCAAACTTTTGATCTTTATAAAAAAAAGGGAATATGTACACGTTACGTTTCGAAGCTCCCAAACTTCTTCAAACGAACGGAAATTGCTTGTTGAGTTACACCAAGTTCCTCAGCAAGTTTCTGTTGTGCTTGACAAGGATTTTCATTCAATAATTGCTCTAATTCCTCGTCCTGCACTTTTTTCGGCATTGCACTGCGTTTTTCATCACTGAGATCAAAATTTCCACTAGGGAATCTTTGGAACCACTTCTTGCATGTTTTATAGGTTATAGCATTTCCACCTAACACGGAACAAATCATTTTCGTAGCCTCAGCAGCATTTTTTTTACTCAAATGCAAAAAGAATACAGTGTCGAATGTGCTGATTCTTAAACGCCATGGTGCAAAGTATTGTTTTTTGAGATTATGCACCAATCAGCGTAAATTTATGTAGTGCGTATAGTAGGGTAAGGTTGATGCTTTAAAATACCAAAGAGCGGCGGGAGAAAATTTTTATTTGAAATGCAATCACAATTGAATATACAGTTAGGAGCATAACTGATGACACACACTTTCAATCAGAATAACTTTTTTATGAATGGACCAAACGACTTTAATTTCTCCGTCAGCCTAGAAGAATTAGTTTAGTAAATGACGTCTAAAAAATATGTTGAAAAATTGCATTTGGTCGAAATTGTGAAAAACAATATTAAAAATTGAGTTTTACAACTTTTTTAGCCGGGCCAATAACGAAAATTTAAAACATGCGTTTGATTAACTCATATTCATTATATACGCTCCTATATGAAATTTCATTGAAATTGGTTAATTGGTTTACGAGTTATAAACGGATGTGGTAAAAATTGCAAGTTTTCAAAATTTTCGGCCTTTTTTGCACTTTTGATCGTTTATAACTCGTAAACCAATTAACCAATATCAATGAAATTTTCGGAGTGTATATAATTCACACGAGTTGACCAAACACATCTTTTAAATTTTCGTTATTGGCCCAGCTGAAAAAGTTGTAAAAATCAATGTTTACTGTTGTTTTTCACAATTCCGACCAAATGAATTTCAGCCTTACAGAGAAATTCAAGTCGTTTGTTCCATCCATAAAAAAGTTATTCTGATTTAAAGTGTGTGTCATCAGTTATGTTCCTAACTGTACGTAAAGGCACCGAACTTATTTGTATACCTAATACTATATGTTAATTATTATGTACTGAAAAATTTTGCAGTGACCTTTTACATATCCAACAACAACTTCTTGAGTGAAATAAAAATCTCACGAGAGTTACCGCGATTCGAGACTTTGATTTTTGTGGTTTAGTTTCTTTTTTCATGGCGAGCTTTATTGCAGTATGAAATAATGGTCTGGAAGCTTTGTAAGTGCGACCAGGAACGGAAAAGTTTAATTAAGATACGAGGCGGAACTTCCTCGAACTGCAGGAATCCTCAAACAAGCTACATTACAACAATTTTCCTCTTTCCTTCAACGAACATCAATACTTTCGAACAATCGATTTCGTCTCATCCGCTTCGTTAAATACACGGAACATCATCGCTGGACTGCGAATTTTATACATTTATACAAAACGTCCATTTTAAATTTTTAATATAGGAGTTCGTAAAAGAGTTGTAATTACAACTTGTAGTATTTTCTCTGCAATTTCGACCGATTGTAGTTTTTTCAAAATTTTATTTTCATATAGTAAACGAACTGTTCTAACTCTTGAAAAATAAATCCGAGTCGTATGGTCCAATGTTTAAAAAGTTATCGTGTTTTTAAGAGTGTCCGAATATTAATGAGAGCCACCATACAGTGTGTTTCAAAAACATTGTACTTTCTTGAAAGGGATGATTTTTGAGCTCATTTGAAATAACTTTTTCAAGATATTAACGCCACACACAGTTATAGCCGCGCTCTGATTGGTCCGTGCTTTTTCGGTCATAACTCCTTTACAAAGCCGCAGACAACATCATCGTAAAGAAAAAAGTTATATCAAATGTCCTTAGCAATCACCCTTTTCAAGGAAATATAACATTTTTGGGACACCCTGTATATTGCGGCTTCTGTATTTTGCATATATATTCATACGCGAAAGTATTCGAACGCTTACAATTGTAACATTCAACTAATGTTATGTATGTACTACATGATATGTATATTAGATTAAAGCATTTGATGTAATATCCCACATATAGCAATGGATGGGTCTCAAGACTACAGTTTTTCCGCGATTGATGTGACTTTCGGGTATGCGGATGATGCGTCTTTTCTATCCCCACTACTAGGGGGTTTCCCCTTAGACGGTCGATCGGGCTATAAAGAAACACGATCCGAGCTCGCAGAATGGCAGCGTTCGGTATAGATCAAAAGCCTATCGATTGCAATGGTAACGCAAATTCAAAAACTTTTATTCTTCATTCTTTTCTTACAGAACTTTTACCAACGTATTTATGAAATTTTTCTGATTAAAACAAGACCAAACGCGACAGTTTCAATTATATTTACCAATATCACAGCGAGTTATTATCACACTTTAAATCAGTAAATAAGTCCGAATAAATCCGAATAGGTCCGAATTATGCCGTATTTAGACTGATTTTAATTAGAAAAATCTCACAAATACGTTGGTAAAAGTTCTGTAAAAGAAAGAATGAAAAATAAACTTTCCTATTTGCATTGACATTGTTATCGATACGCAGCCTATTAAACTGTGTCGGCTGCCTTGACCCTCAGTCTATCTTTGTCGTTTACGCGCTGTCCTTCTCTATGTTCGGCACACGTCGAAGAACGTAGTACCATTTCGTTTTCTGAGATTCGATACCCCCGAGGTTCTCACATCATTCGCGGGAACACTGTACATAAACAAACTTAGAAAATAATTTAACAATATACACCGTTTTTGCAATACATATACTGTAAACACGTACCAAACGTGTCTCACAAAAGTATTCGAACTTTGGACAAATAAGAATTTCCGACGCTAACAGAATGTAAACAAACACTTTCCGACGCTCACAGAAGGGAAACAAACATTGCCTAGTTCAGTAGCAGCCAGATCAGGCGAAACAGTGTTAAAAACTTCTGCAAAATTTTCATTATAAACACTATAACAAAATGAATTGCAAGAAATCCGAAACAAGCAAACCAATCAGAGAATTAATAATAAAATAGTATACGGGGGGTAAATCATACAGTGAAATTGCAAAACTTGTAGACAGAAGTAAGTCCACGAGTCATTATATTGTATTGTGAAGAAAAATAAGCAAGGTAACATTGCTATTAAGCCCAAAGTTGTGGACGTCCAAAAACAATCATACGAAAAATCAGACAAGATCCTTTTATTTCTGGATCACAATTGGCATCAATGGTGGCTACTTCCAGAGAGAAGTGCATCCCGAACTGTGTCGTCGATTATTAAGAAATAATGATTTACATGCACGAGTTCCAAGGAGAAAACCATTTATTAGCAAGAAGAATAAAATGATGCGTTTACAATTCGCCGAAAAATTTATTTATAAAAATTTAAATAAATTCGTTCTGTGACACACTATTATTCTCTGATGAAAGTAAATTCAACGTTTTTGGTAGCGATGGACGTAAAACAAGTTTGGAGGAAACAGAATTGGAATCGCGAAATCTACGGCCGACTATTAAACATAATGGTGGATCTGTATTAGTTTGGGGCTGTATGTCATCACAGTGAAGTGAGGACTGAGAAACTTTGTTTTCATTGACGGAATAATGGACAAAACAAAGTACTTAAAAATTTTGCAGAAAAACCTAAAAGACAATGTATCAAAAAATTTAACAAGTAATTACTGGTATTAATCGGACAATTATCCTAGGCATACCGTTAAAATAGTCAAAGAATGGGTATTGTATAATCTTCCACACATGTTGCCACATTCACCGCAAAGTCCCGATTTAAACCCCATTGAACATTTATGGGATGAGGTAGAAAGAAGATTGAGAAATACAGTTATTACTTCGAAAGAAGCATTAAAACGAAATACAGTAAATCCTCTATAAACGCAACAAGGCCGTACACGATAAACGCAACAAAAATAACCCCTCCACTGTGTAATTTGATCTCGGCTGGAGTATATCGGTATGAACCACTACTAATGTGATGCGGAGAGTCGCAGTCGTCGGCACAGTTTAATGGCCCGTGCGTCATCACAATATAATAGCAATATAAAATCGTTCCTATTATTACTTATTTTTTTATGAAACTTTCACCAATATATTTGTGGCATTTTTTTTATTAAAATAATAGCAAACACGATATAATTTCAACTGCATTTAGTGGTTTAATTGATGAACGTTTCTGGCGCAAGGAAGGACAGCGTATGGGAAAGAAAGATACGCGGAGAGTCGCAGTCGCTTCGGCCTCGCGCGGTCTCTCTTTACACGCGCTGTCCTTCTCTACGTTCGGCTCGGCCTTTAAAGCTCAAATAATTATTTAAATAAAAATAAATTTTTTAAAAATACCACGTTTTTAAAACGGACTAAAAAGTATAAAATAAATTTTTAAAAAACACGTTTAAAAAACGGACTAAAAAGTATAAAATAATTTTTTCTAGCCCCATACAGATTCCTAACCCCGTACAGATAGTCCTGAAAATTTGTGATTGTGAATTTTTAATAGCTATGAAAATACTTGTAAGATTTAAAACGAAAAACGTGGGGCGCAAGACTTAAGTGAACTATTCATGCATCAATTATCTATTGTATGCGCCCCATGTTTTCCGTTTTAAATCTTACAAGTATTTTCATAGCTATTAAAAATTCACAATCACAAATTTTCAGGACTATCTGTACGAGGTTAGGAATCTGTATGGGGCTAGAAAAAATTATTTTATACTTTTTAGTCCGTTTTTTAAACATGGTGTTTTTTAAAAATTTATTTTATACTTTTTAGTCCGTTTCAAAAATGTGGTATTTTTTAAAAATTTATTTTTATTTAAATAATTATTTTCTGCTTTTTAGTCTTGTATGTGTGAAATTTTACAATCGATTTTGAACATTTTGATGAGATTATAACAAAGACATGTAGTAAATTTCAGACGATATTACGACGCGTCATATCGAAAAAAAACGTGGTAACAAACGCCGTGATAAAATGTCAAAGATAAAGGTCCGACGGAGAATTTCGGTGTAACTGTTCTTTCGCTTGGTAAACAAACATTATAGTATAATAATACGTAGTAACTTTGTAAACACCGCACGGAGCTCGAACGCACACTAAGCTCCTTCGGTGCGAAGCGTGTCAGTGGAGTGGGACTGAGTCAGAGTGGGAACCGAGTGGGTACTACCGATCGTCGCGCGGAGAGGTGTAACGGTTAAATTTTTAATAGTTTATATCTCCTAAACGCATAGGCTTTTTAAAATTTTTTAAAATTTTTTTTTAAAATATTGCATTGTCCTCCAGTTCTGAGCTATGTTTAAAATTTCAAGTCTCTATCTCATCAAGAAGTTAGTTTAAAATCAATTGCAAAATTTGTGTCCCAACAGACAGACAGACAGACAGACAGACAGACAAGAAAGCGAGCTAATAAAAATGTGGTAAAATAGTGTCCTGTCTAGGATAAATGCAACCGAATCCACCCCGAGGTTGTTGCGTTTATAGAGAATTTACTGTATTACATATTGCAATATGGCAATCAATAGATCCAATGGTTACTTTTAAGTTAGTTCACTCAATGGAAAACAGATTTAGGATCATTATAAAAATAAACAGACACACACGCGCGCGCGCGCTGTGGTCCAACTTCCTATTAAAACTTTAAATTATTCAATTTAAATAACTATTAAATGTTCCGTTCGAATAATTTTGTATGTCACTTCTAGTACGTGTTTATAATAAATGTATTGTAAAAACGCTATATATTGTTAGATTATTTTCTAGAGCCACCCCTTGTTATATGCATGTGGCAAATTACATAAAATACTTCAATGTAACATACATACTTCATTAGTTGAATGTTAGAATTGTAAGCGTTCGAATACTTTTGCGTGTGAGTATAGATCCATAGTCTAATGATCATATTCGAAAATACAAAGTTAGATAAAATAAGTGTATCGAATGGCGGAATATTTGAATATGCCACGAAACTAAATGTTAAAACCCTAACTTGTCCGAAACTACTTTACACTTCGACTGTCTCATTCAAATTAGAAGTAATTCCCACCACCGCGGAACTTACAGCGGGACCATGCGTTAACTTCTGGAAACTTAAAATCGATTTTGCAAGTAATAATGCAGCGTGAAAGGTATTCCAGTAATATTTCTGAAACTTCAAACCGACCTGTTAAAAACTTCTGTTACCTGACTTACGCTCTTAATCCTCGGTCTCGGGATTATTGGATCCGATACGTTCGTTTCGATTGCTGAGGAATATCAAGTTCATATTCAAAGAATGGGACCCCCACGAATGGTTCAATTTAAAAAGTCTGGCATACCTTTAAAAACAGATATGAAAGGTTGTTAATTAGAATACGACTTGAATTTCCTCTACTCCAGCTAGTAGCACGGATAAAAGTAATCTTTGAATAATGAAACAATCATTTCACCAATATTAAATTTCATGTATCGAGATTTCAAAAATTGATGAAATGTTTAAATGGTCTCTCGGAGCTTATATTTTCTTCGTTGCTAAATTACATGAGTTTATGAATACAAGTTATGGCTTAATGTTTCATATTTAATCGTTATTCATTACGAAGAATGACTGTCTCGTTGAGGGAGTAGACTCCTTTTTCCAGGATTGCAAGGGTGCGGGATTCGCGTTCTCAAAAACGCTAGATAAAAGATCGATCTAGGGCGCTATCGCCCTCAAAAGTCCTATTTTTTTCGTTTACGAGGCGTAATTTGCATTATTCGAAAGCATACAACTGCGCATGTAGCTATTTTTATAGTTACATGCTGCCAAATAATGCAAATTACGCCTCGTAATTGAAAAAATAGGATTTTTGAGGGCGATAGCGCCCTGGACCTATCTTTTATCTAGCGTTTTTGACTACTTGAAAACCCCATTTTTGTATTATCGAGAAATGAGAACGCGAATCCCGCGTCCTTGCAATCCTGGAAACGAGTCTACCGCCTTAAATAAATTATTCCAATTTTGTGGAATTTTTATGTGGTCTGGTTCGATAGTCAAGGTATTAACAGTATTAAGAATTGTTGTACTTTAATTTTTATGTAACCGACATTTTGCAGAGTGATGAGTCTGGTCGTGAATAGTATTGCAAATATTGAAGATCTTCGAAATTGTACATACACCTCGAATAGTTGTCCACTAAACGTTCAACAACAACTTGAGCAATTGTAATTGGTAAATCGTTTAGAAAATTCCCGAATGCTTGAAAACAAGTAATTGGCAAATGAATCGATAGTGTACGCGAATACACGAGGACATGTTTCGAGCGAGTGGTCTGCGAATCTTTTTTAGGACGAGTATTTTCAAATGAACATTTGGAGAGGGGTCGAATGGAAGCTTCGCGTACGAATCCGAGCTGGTATTTTTGAATGAACGTTTGACGAGGACTTGACTATTTAATAAAAAAGTTGAAGACACGATTCGATTGGCAGTTCCAGTGGCAGGCGGTTCACCGAATTTAAACTTGTAATTGATGTCATCCTGTCGGAGAAGACGTGCATAATAAAACGATTGCTAATCTCTTCGAAGTTGGGCATCGACGTTTAAACGTCAAGCTTTAATCGATGTTCAAACGTTGGTAGCCATTGCCATAAAAGAATACCATTCAGTATTTACATTGTGGCACAACTATCACTTAGGAATTATCACGTAATCAAAAATGTAATACAAAACTTCTGAAATCCTGTAAAATTAACGCAAGTATAAAAAGCTGTATGCAGATGACGTGCCTAGCATAGAGGCTACAATAAATTCCCAAAAATATTTGTTCACTCGTATCATACATTTAATAGATATTTTAACAAGAGGAACTATTCTTAAATTCTCTTTACGCATTTTAGATTAGATATCTACCACTGTTCTATTGCTGATTTTCACTTCTTTTAATTTTTTTTTACACTTGTATAGTACAAGGTACGTTTTTAATTTAAAGAACAATACATTCCATAAATTCTATAGTTCTGTATCGGTGGAGATCAGTTTAAAAAATGGATCGCTAGATTGTCCTTGGCCTTTCTTTTCAAGATCAAAATATTTTTTATTGCACCGATCCAGAAGTATAGAGAGAATTTATGGAATTTATTGTTTTTTAAATTAAAAACGCACTCTCTCTCTCTTGTACTATACAAGTGCAATTGATAGATCATTTTAAAAGATCTCTGTGGTATTCGTGTCATGTTATTTTATATCCCTATACATTTAACAACTCAGATTTGATTCCAAAGAAGCGTGGTCGTTGTCGTAAGACGATTATAGAAACGATCGCGGATAGATGAAATATTGATCGAAGCTTAGATGAACACCGCGCCGGCTGATTTAAATAGTTAACGGGGTACATAAATATTTAGCGAACGGGGAGCGCAAACTATCGCGTTCCTAGGTGCGCCGACCTCTAATACAAGGAAATTTCGGGGCTCGCAGGCCGAAAGTTGCCGGGTGGAAGTTTAGTATAATGACAAATGGAACTCGACGCGGAAGTTGAAACGGAACTAACGCGCCCTGACGCAAACGATACTTCGTCCATTTCTAAAATTACGTTCAACGGCTTGCAAGCTCCTACGTCGTGCGAAATTTCGCAGGACCCTTAATCGGTTCAAGTAACGACCGGTAAACATCCTCGGTGCGTTCCCGGCCCGGAAATTTTCCTTGTCATGTATCTCACCCGGTTTAATCGACTTCTCGCCGAACTTCTAAGACGAGGACGTGCGCTGTTCATTATCTGCGGATCCCCTTTTCATTATCACTAGACTGCGGATCTTCATGCAAAACAAAAATTTTCTACAGGAATTGCAAATAACCACGTCGAAAAATCTTCTTCTCTTTAATAACTCCAATGAGCTAGAACTCATTGATATACATACAGTCGCCACGGAAAGTATTTTGACACGTCTCAAAAATGCATATTTTCTATTTTAAATCAATAATTTAGGAATTATTCGAAAATATATATTATGTATGTTATTTAATATAGTACAAATTAGTATATGTAGCACCAATGATGACATAAAGTTTATAATACTGACAGAAAAAATTAAATAACTTTGTTATCGATTGTGGAAAGTATGTTGACAGCATTGAAAATTCGTAATTGGGTGTATTCTTAACAATAAAACGACATAATTAATATGAAATTTGATACCCTTTGTTTCTTATGACCTCTTCAAGTCTTGTAGACATACTTTCAAAGAATTTATTTATAACATTTTCGTCAATACTAAGTACTCGGTAGTGTTTGTTTAAAAACTGATTTATTATTACGAAATTTCTCACTTACACTTCGATCTAAGTAATCCCACAAGTGTTCAATTAAATTCAAATCGGTAATTTGAGGGGGCCATGGTAGCCATTGAATATCATTTTCACTGAAATATTTCGTCGCTAGTTTGCATTTATGTTTGAGGTCGTTATCTTGCTGGAAGACATCATCACCGTGGATGTTCATTTTTATTATTGAATCTTGTAAATTCTGTTGCAAAATATTTACATACCCTGCTACTGTTAATATCCCGTCTATAAAATGTAAATTGCCAACATCATTTGCAGAGAAACTACCCCAAACGCATCCTGATCCTCCACCATGCTTTACTGTAGGCGTTATCGCCGTTCATTTAAAGCATTCACCTTGCTTTCTCCATACATATTTTCTTCTGTTACAACATCGAAGTTCAAATTTTGACTCGTCGCTAAATATAACCTTCTAGAAATCTGGTGATTTTTTTTAAACGCGAACGCCAAGCGTTTTTTAGCATTAATTTTCGATATGAATGGTCGTTTTCTTGATATTCCTCCTGCGAATCCTGTTTCTTTTATGCGTGCAGAAAGTTTCTTGAATTGGTAGATTTAACTCAGATTTCAACTGTTTGGTCGAAACAAAGGGGTTTTTCTTCACTTCTCATGCAATCACCCGATTCTGTTTGCGAGTTGTTTCCGAGGACGTCGAGATTTTGGTTGATTTTCTGCAGTTCCATTCAGTTCTAATCTATGTACTATTTTCCTGACACCTTCCGCAGAAATGTTAAAATCAAGAGCAATTTTTCTTAAAGAATCTCCTCTTATTCTTCTGTTAAATATTTGTGACCTTTCAGCAGGTGTGAGTTCTCTAGTTCTCGGCACTATAAAGCAATTCTATAAAGCATTCTTATAATTTAACGTGATATTATGTGTAAGTTATTGTTCAACATTGAGAAAACGACAAATAAATCATTAATTAACACTTATTGTATAAACATATTACAACAAAATACCCTCAAAATTGCGTGTCAACTTACTTTCCACATGAGCCTTTTATGCAAACTTAAAACTATACATCTGTTATTTACAGTTTCCTGAACTAAACTAAACAATAAGCTAGTAGAAGTAAACAATAAGTGGTTAAAAAATAACACTTGGTCGTTCATCAGAAATACACACTTTTGAAACGTGTCAACATACATTCCGCGGTGACTGTATTTAAGTTCATTTAATCCTTTCACTCCTAATTGCATCTACTCATTTTTCTCACGAATCTATAAAATCTCTAGATTTCTCATTATCACTAGACTGCTGATTATGTTAGAACTAAATGTAGAGGCTTCAAGTTTTAAAATGAGTCCAAATACATTGTTGTACTATTTCTTTCTTTGTACTATGTTCTTGTGCACTTTTAATTGTTTCAATCCTTCGTTGTCAATTTTTAATCGTTTCAACACTAAACCTATTACCAAGATTCTTCCATGGGAAATGATCCAATAGCTGTCTCTATTAAAGCGCATATTGTAATGAAGACTGCAGAAAATTTAAGTAAATCCAGTTATATAATTTTTATAAAATAAAACATTTCAGTAAGTTGTAGTACTTGGTAGGTTCAGTGTTAAACAAACTGGTATTTCAAATATGCTGCACTGTTCTATTAAATAAATTATGGCAGTGAACGTGTTGATAAGCTTGCTATCGTGAATAGTTCCTCATTATAGCAATCGTGTTATAATAGTGATAAAACAGAGTCGTGACCAAATTCTAGCAAGCACTTAATAGCGGTACTGTATTTACGTGGTCCAATTTACATCGTCCACCCTATATAGAAACGAAGTTGCAGTACTTGGCGGTAAGATGACGAATGAAGTGAAAGATGACGAAGTGCTCAACTAACGCAATTAACCTGCTGGAGGTGGCGCGGCTGGTTGGCAACCTATTAAAAGCATAGTAACCGTGTAATAAGAGCCAAGCATATCGCATAATTACCTGCACTGGTAAAAGGTCTCCGCTAGACGATTCGGTGAAAATTAGAGGAATCTGATTACACCCTCGCATTCATGATTCGACGTTCCTCCACTGACGCGCAGAAGGCGGGATTACTAGGAGGCCATCTCTGAAGCACTAATTAACTATTGAACTGATAAGCGTGGAAATATCAATGGCATAACCCGTCGGTTGATAAGCCACAAAACAAAAATAATGCAATAGATGTTCATATCAACACTTTCTTGCTCGGTGAAGTTTAAAAAAAAAATTAACATTCTAAGAATACCATTTAAAAAATTAAATTGAATATAAAAATGTTCAATATCACACAACACACCTACAAAAAGGTAAAGAAACACCGAAAAAATTTATTTTTATTTTTTTTAGCTACGATGCACTATATAAACAATTCTGAAAAAATTAAGAACAATGGATTCAACAATATCTCATTGCTGAATTTTTATGAAACTAGTATCTTGAAAACTTCGATACGAAATAAGCGTTTTTTTAAATTTTCGGGATCTCCAATTTTTTTACACCTGTTCGCAAAATCCGAAAAATCTGGAACAAATGCACATTAACTCACATCTACTCATTTTTGTCATAAATTCATAAAATCCACTGTCTAATAATAATATAAACGTGGTATTCTGAAAACCTCAATATAAAATCGGCTTTTTTAAAAGATCGATTTTATAACCAAAAATTCTAAAATAATTTACTGTTATGTGTACTAGTAGAATGTTCATTAATTTTTTCATAATTCTGTGTTGAGCAGAACAGAAGAAATAGAGCATAATTCATTAAATCGTGTTGTCCCTATAACTACCCTTGTGGTTTTGCAACGTGCGTATTGCAATTTCAGGTTCGATATTCATAAAATAAAGTCGGTAAACGGCGAAATACAACGGAAGAAAAGGTTCATTGAAAAAAGTGGAACGATCGGAAATAGTTCGTGAACGGTATCAACGTCCACCCGCGTCCATGAAATATACATGATGACGTCAGGCGAACGTAGCCTACAAAGAGTCTCTGGGGGATGATTTGCATGCTTTACGCCATGAAGTGTTATTTAACGGCGCATTTCAGTAATATCGGAGGTGAATACCAACGCAGAAATACATTAATGCAAAAGTTCATTCGTATCGGATAAAGAATATCGTTGCTGACAAGTCGAATCTAAAAACATTCAACGTCGTCGCCAGTCCCTAACCGAGAGAAAGAAAGATGATCTTGTAATTTTGGTTTCTAATGCATCTATAATAAGGAAAATTTAATAAATCCCGCCCGGTTATTGCACATCCCTTTGATATTTTTCGCAAGAATTTCCATTGCGCCCTAGTATGCTGCCTTTCATGAAATCGGTTCCCCCCCCCTTGATTTTCCACGTTCTCTGTATTTCTCAAAGTTACTAAATTCCACGCACATAATATTTCGCGCCACGGGGCGTACAGTGAAAAATTAGAATTTCATGAATTTGAAATCTGTTCTGGCAACTTCTTCCCGGGAACTTTGCGCGGGATTTCAGATTCTATTTTTCAATCTTCCCAACAACCTTTCCAAAATTGAAATTTTCACATGGAATGGGCCTAGCCGAATAAGATGGTCAAAACTGCCCTTAGAGATTTTTCAATGGCTATTGAACCATTCGAAAGCTGACCAAGAAAAACCCCTCTAACAGCCCTCAAGCTTGCCCGTGAGGGTAGTTACAGGGTAAATTAGATTTTGCGTTTTTCTGCGCATTTTCCGGTCTTTAATGCGTTCTAAAATTCTGCAGAAAATGTGACATATTTTGGATCCTAAGGCACATGTTTGAGAATTTTTTCAGATTTGTTTGTTGCAAACTGTGGTAATAAAAAATGAGAAACCCCAAAAAAATCGAAAAAATATTTTTTTCTCGAAAATATGAAACGACAGGCAGTGTCGTCAATTTTTTTCACATTTTTTGTTGTGGGACATCATTGTCAAAAACAATAAAAACCGAATTTTTTCGACGTTTCTGCTGTGAGGAGGAAAGTTATGGTACACTTGTTGATTTTACCGCGGGTGTTTATTAAGTAATTTTTAACGTCATTACATTGAAAAAAGCAATTGTTTGACCTAAGAAATGGAAAACCTTCTTTCCGATTGTTTTTCATTTTCATTTTTTTGTAGCTTTTCATTTTTAATAATGGACTTTTATGCACATTTCAACAGAAAACAGAGGACACGTTTGTTCTCGACAATCTTGCATGTTCAAGCGTCTGCAAAAACAGTAAAAAAAATTTGTTGTCAACGAATCGACCATATCTTTGAAGATTGAAGCTTCCCCTTTACAACGAGACCTCAAAACTTGATATACGATTTTTTATGGTCGATCTATTCAGGTTGGAATGGAGCTGATCAACTAGCGGATCAGTTCAGTAAACACCAATATGGCGCTTACCACTAAAAAACGCTTGAAATCGCTGAACTTTACAGATGTATAACTTTTCAACGAGTGAACTCCGCTCTTTGAAATATGCAGGTTTGGAGTTTTCTCGTCAAAATCTACGGGATTGTATAAGAAAAAGTGGGAAACTTTTGGTCCCAGAAGGAAAAGAATTTTTCGAGAATGGGAAATGTAGTGTTCAAATACTTTTGCATCTTAAACGATTATTTAGATTCAATGTTTGAAACCTTAACTGTATTTATTCGTATCAGCATAGGAATGAAATTGGTTAATCTGAAGGCAGAGTTTATTGTGTTAATATTAGTATGTTCGATGTAACAGTGAATAATTTACTGTTTCTTCAAAACTGAGTGTCAGCTTAAGAAGAAGACTACCCTCATTAATATTCATCATTGTCCTCTAACAGCTGACATTGCTTAAAGCATGCGAGCCAGATGATACAGTGAATGTAAACTGTATTACCATCTTGTTGGGGAACAGTGGATGATTGATTAGTATGCATAATGAACAGCTTGTCAATCTTTGTGAAAGTTTGTACTTCATTTTAGTACATATGTTAGTGTATGTAATTTTAGTTTGAGCCGAAATACAATTTAATCGAGCGAAGATTAATGTTAATCAAATGAAGATAATTGAATATACCGTAAAAGCGTTTTATTCTGTATTTTTATTTCCAGTTTAAAGTTAATATTAAAAATTAATATACAGGTTTCCCTGTCTGCACCGTGAAACTTTAATGTTAACTATGTAAACAGGTATTTGTAAGTTTATAGCCTTTAAAAAACTTTCCTCCTAAAAGCCATTTACAGCGTAATTATAACTTCAGCCGAGGATGTACATAAGTTTCCCTTGGCGTGTAGTATTTTGAATAAAACAAGTACAGTAGCTATATAATTAAGAACAAGATTCATTCGCCTTAATGGTGAATGGTGCACGAAACTTTTGAGCGACGGTATACATATTGCATAGACATAGGGGAAAGTTGCTAAAATCGTACTTCCTAAGGGATTTTTGATATATCTAATAAATAATACACATTTCTACTAAAATTGTTGTTCGCAATTATATTTTGATCTTTGCAGAAACCTTCTAAATAATCATTCTACGTATAAAATAAAATTAAAAGAGTGATTTGAGTAATTTTAGATGTCATTGTAAAAGTACGATTTGGTACACCTATATCCTAAATCGTACATACCTTATTTGGTAGTCAATTTTGTTTTGAAAGTATAATTTTTAATAATTTATTTTTTTTATTATATTGAAACATAAAAGTATAAAAACGAATAAACATAATAATTTTTATAAAAAATATGAAATAATAAACTATTGAAATAATAAACAAATTGAAACAATAAACTCTTAGAAAACATTAAAAGTAAAAAGTATTGCAAACATTTTGAACGATAGTATATTTTGAATCTTTCAACACTCCTCCACAAGCTTCATAAACCCATAATTTACACTTTAGGCACTGAATCATGTTTTCCAAACGTGTTTGATTGCATAGAAAACAACACCAGTCTTCTTCATTTTCTACAGTAATGATCGTTGATGCCGACGTACTTATAGATGGTGCGTTGCAAAAAATTTTTTTCCTTTTAATTCGTTTTTCTTCCATAGCTAGAAGATTTTTGTAGGGGCTGCTGATAAAATTTCAGTGTGATTTCTTAAATCGTACTGGTACGATTTAAGAGTTTCAATTGCTGTACGATTTAGGACACTAAGCGAACTGATAGAAATATTATTTATCTAACCTAAAAGATTATATAAATTATATTATAAACTTACTATAAAGATGGTATATTAAATATATTTCAAAGAAAACACAAAATGTATTAATCAATTATAGTATTTAATTGAAATTTGTCTTAAAATAATTGGTTGAAATTTACATCAAACTTACTTGAAATCTTCCGGCTTCTACAGGTTGGCGCGAAATCAATCGAGATAACACAAGTTGTGTCCTATATTACCGACTCCATAAACGCTTTATATTTTTACCACTAGAAATCGCAAATATTTGGTTACCAAAAAAATGAGCCGGTACGATTTAAGTGACCAGTACGCATTAGGCAACTCTCTCCTATATTCATTTTGAATTTAAGTGTCCTGCCTACATATAGTTCGACAATACAGTAGTTTATGTTAGAAACTGACTGAAAAAAACATTCTTTATAATCAATAATAAAAACAATTGCGCACTTTCTATTAAAATTAAAATTAAAAACTATTAAAATTATATTAACTATTAAACTAGATAGTTTTATTTAGTATTGAATTTGTTAATTGAAACATTTAGGGGAAATCGTTTCCTTCCAGTCGTCATTTTCAAAACTACTTATTCGAAGTCAAAGAAAAAAATTGAAAAAAACTCATTCTACAACATCTAATTCACTAAACAAATAAAAAAACGAACAAACACAAAAATATATAAAAAAAATCGATTTTCAGTTCTCAAAAATCGCATAGAAGTGGATAAAAACGTGTTTTAAATCTCTCGATCCTGTTGGGACACAAATAGGAAAAAATCCGGTTGAAAAAGTACAAAACCATGCAAAAATGAATAAAAACATATTAAAAAGGACCGCGTCAGGTTGAATAAACCTTGTTGAAAAAAGCCGTGTAAAAATGAATAGAACACGTTACAAGTGAATAAAAGTGAATAATGTAAAAAGAAGTGAAAAAATTGCAAATGAGAGGAATTGTGTCGGTTTCCTTTTCATTGGGAGTCGAGATGTTCGATTTTGTGGGAATCACGGTGAACATTGCAGAGCGGCGCGGCGGTTTCCTCCACGTTGATTAGAACCGCAGTTCTTCACTTCTTTATCTTTTTGTTGCAGGACCCGCATCGCCATTGCCAGATCTGGTGGGATACAGTCGTTGCGGGTACGCGCTCGTCTTGAAGGGGTTGGTTTTTCCCCAGTGGAAGAGGCGACCCTTGGCTGTCATCGGATCCAGGCTCTTCCTTTATCCGGGTAAGCGTTCTACTCGAGATTCTGCCAATCCTTGCGTTCTTCTCCCGAAGGCAAGAAACAGTTCGGTAAGAATAGTGCCTAAGGCCTGTCGAACAAGTAAAAAAACGAATGAGGAACATCCGCCAGCTTTATTTCTCTCCCTGACTAGGTTTCTTGTCGTCACAATTATTGAAACATACAGGGTGTCCCAAAAAAGTTCCATTTCCTTGAAAGGAGCGATTCCCGAGATCATTTGAAGTAATTTTTTCCTTGGTCCAAATGTTCTCCGCGGCTTTGTTACGGAGTTATTAACAAAAAACACGGAACAATCAGAGTACGGCTACTTTGAACGGATTCGGGCCCTTTTTTTCAGGGCGGTGAGAAAATGCTGTTACACACACCCCTCTAAGAAAAAGTTGGGGGGCTAGCGTGGGGCTCGGCCTCCCCCCTTAGATGGAAATTGGGGGAACGGGACTTATATCCCCACCCACTAAAACCCCACCGCCCAGGGTCCTAGCCTTTTCCATTATGTCCGATATACCACCACTCTGGGTCCTACTCTTCGCATTTACTTCCGTGGTGGTGGGCGACTCATCGTATCGAGTCTCCTACGTCCTCATTGGGCTTATCCTTTTCCGTAGGACGGATTCGGGACCTGTGCTCTGATAGGTCCGTGTTTTTCATTAATAACTCTTTAAGGCGGTAGACTCGTTTCCAAGATTGCAAGGGTGCGGGATTCGCGTTCTCATTTCTCGATAATACAAAAATGGGGGTTTTCAATAGTAAAAAACACTAGATAGAAGGTCGATCTAGGGCGCTATCGCCCTCAAAAGTCCTATTTTTTCGTTTACAAGGCGTAATTTGTATTATTATATGCAGCATGTAACTATGAAAATAGAATAATGCAAATTACGCCTGGTAAACGAAAAAATAGGACTTTATCTAGCGTTTTTTGACTACTGGAAAACCTCATTTTATGGGGATTATCGCGAAATGAGAACGCGAATCCCGCACTCTTGCAATCCTGGAAAAAGGAGTCTACTCTCTTAACAAAATCTCCGAGAACATTTTCGCAAAGGGAAAAGTTGCTTGAAATGATCTCTGGAATCATCCCTTTCAAGGAAATACAACACTTTTGGGACACTCTGTATATCATCCCGGTAAAGATCGAAAAATAGGATTCGTTCAAGCGTTACGCGATCCTAGGTCCGCAGACCATAAAATATGTAGGGGAACTCCCGTGTACTGGACACATAAGATTTTTTTCAAATACAGTAGGCTACGGTAGACTATTTTATGGGGCAGTAAATGCTCAAAGCATTTACTGTACATTTACTGCGACGTAAAATACGTGTATGCAGTTTTTGTAAACAGTTTTTTGATCGCTTTATACGGGTATCTATCGTATATGAAATTATATATGTCTTTTAGATCTTTTCTTTTTGCATTGAATTGCATTAAGAATGTTCAGTTTTTAAATGAACGAAATAATCGGAGAATAAAATATTTATTCAACACAGAACTTCTTTAACACGTTGATTATATTGTTTTCGAACCATGAACTATGGTTTTGAATAGTTAATTTGGAGAATTCTTATTAATATTTCTTTGTTCGCGTGTACCATCGAAATCATAGTGTAACTTTGTCATTTTCATCTAACGGTTGGAAACTTCCATAAACTCATTTCTAGATAGTTCTCTGTTATAAATCTCATTCTTTCTACCCATCGACTCTACTTCCTTCGATTGCTTCCTCATTCCAACTCTCCACGACTTTTATACTTTCAGCTTCCCGCGAGAACAGCCAGGGCCGTATCTTCATTTCACAGAAAAACAAACCGGGAACAGTAATCGGGGAAATTGAAAGAAATCCATTAGTGCAGTTCCAGACTTTCTCGTTACATAAAAAGACAAATATGGGAAAGCTTATACAATCAAAAGAGCGAATTATTCAGAGCCTAACAATATTGTCTACAGTAATCTCGTGTTTATCATTGCTTCTAAGTACAAATGAGAAGCTTATCTATCTTTTTTGGTGCATTGAAGTTATTAATACAAATCTGATGCAATATCAGTGACCTTGGATGACCTTCATAATAAGTGAGTGACCTGTTTTAAATGACCACCCTGTATATGTAGAGTCAAAAATGAGTATACACCCCATACATATGAGATTCTACATTATATTTACAGCATATATATATAAACTATAAACACACATCTTAGTGAATTACGTTTCCAATGTTTTGTAAACAAATGCCTATCTGAAGTAGGTTTCTTACGAACGCGTCAAAAATGAATATACGCAGCAAAAGTAGTTAGTCCGTTATGAAAGATAGTCCAGTAATGAACGTGAATTCGTGTAAATTTTCATCAATGTTGATTACTTTGAAATTCTTAGTGCATAAATAGAATTATGAGTGAAGAACGTACAGAAACTTCAGAAGACATGAGGAAAATTATTGTTAAATTAAGAAACGAAGGAAAATCATTTCGAGAAATAGGGAAAATAATAAATCGTTGTCATGGAACTGTAAAAAAAATCATAGACGAGTATAAAGATACAAAAAGTGTGAAAAAGTTTCCTCGTTTCGGTCGTCCGAGAAAGTTAAATGAAGTAGATAACCGATTATTTACACGAATAGTGAAAAAAGATCCCACTACGAGTGCAGTTTCATTAGCTTAAGAGAAATATCTGAAATACAACAAAAATCTATAAGTGCGAGTACAATTCGTAGATCATCAAATTCTCAAGGTATGCATGGCCATGCACCACGCAAGAAACCAGCGATAAGTACAAAGAATCGCGTTTTACGATTGCAATTCGCAGATAAATTCATAAACAAACCACTCGAATTTTGGAACACTGTATTATTCAATGATGAAAGTAAATTTGAAATTTTTGGAAAAAAAGGCAACCAAAAATTTGGAGGAAAAAATATACGGAATTACAACCGAAAAATCTTGTTACTACCGACAAGCATGGCGGTGGTAATATTATGGTTTGGAGTAGCATGGCAGCCTCTGGAGTCGGGGAATTAGCTTTTATTAACAATACGATGGATAGATTTCAGTATTTAAATATTTTAAGAAGCTGCAAGTGTTAGAAGAGTTCAGTTGCCAGATTCGTGGACCTTTCAGCGAGATCGAGATGCTGAACATACAGCAAAGATTGTTAAGGATTGGTTGCAACAAAATGCTCCAAATCAACTGAATTCTCCATCGCAATCCCCAGATTTTAATGTAATAGAGAATTTGTGGGAAATATTAGATTTGAACTTACGCAAAATGAAAATTACGAACAAGGAAAACCTTAAAATCGGACTACTTAAATTATGGAATGATAAAAATTGCGAACAAGGAAAACCTTAAAATCGAACTACTAAAAGTATGGAATGATATTTCTGTTTCAACAACACGTAAGTTGGTTGAATGCATGCCAAGACGATTAGCTTAGCGTAATTTTATTACGTACATTTAATAAATGAAGATTAATTAATTCTTAATTAGTTGTGTATACTCACTTTTCATTCATATTTTTACAGATCAACTATTTTATTTATTATTAATAAATAATGTTTCTAAATCTAATTCGTAATCAATCTAATAAGATTGAATTACATTTTCTACATTTAATTACCATCAATCTACACTTTATGTTTCTCAAATAACATTTCGATTAATATAACGTTATACCTAATAATTGTTAAATAAATGCATGTTATCGGGGTGTATACTCACTTTTGATTTTCACTGTATATTTTTCGTATTGTGACTCTGACAATTTGACCACTGATTATATTATTGTATTATCAAACGCAGAACGAAACAATCCACTGATGAAACAACTAAAAAGAAATATGCTAGCATTACCAACAATTTTCATTTTGCATAAAGTTCCGCAGTCTAGCTATTACCTACATAGCAACGATTACAATGAATATCGATAAGCTTCCGAAATAAATAGCATCCCATTCACGGGGCAGTCTTTTGAAAAATCGATGGAAACGCGGCCACGCCACGGCTGGAAGTGTATCGCCGATGGAGAACATCTTTCTCTCCGACTGTTCGTTATCGAGCCACACGCGATTTATCTTGAACTTTGATGTATCTTCTGACCGGGAAGAAGAAGAATAAGAAGAAGTTCGTACGGCCGATCAATTGTCGGACGGCAGCCACTCGTCGAACGGGGAGGAACATTACCGATACATGTAACTCCCGTGACTGATAAGTGAACTTTAAATTGGATTTCTTTTGCCGCGGATACAATCGCAAGGAGCGTTTCGACTTGAATCGCGTTAGATAAGAAGCTGTCAGTGGGAATGAAAACCTCCATTCCCCCCGGTGCGATGCGGCGCGGCGGAAACCGAATGGTGGATCCGTGTTTCGTAGTTCGGCGTGCTGTCAGTTCTTGCGGCCATCGAACCAACTTTTCGTCTTTGTTTATTTATGATCGGAAAGAGGGAATACTTGTTTGCGTATGCTGCGCGCGGGTTGCATCGCCGCGGAAGTTGCAGGTCGGTAAAGTTACTGGGGAAAAAAAGCTGACGTTCGGCGCGGTAGACGCAGTCATAAAAAAATAATGTCGGCATGCGATCGTTGTCCGTGCAGAACACAGCCGTTTGCCAAGAATCGCGACTTTACTGTATTAATATTTTCTCGTGCTCCCCATGTGTTAAATCTTTTTATGTTTCGATGTTTAATAAAATGGTTATTGCCCTTCATTAAGTCCAACGTTGGTTACCTTTGTTATACTTGCGTAAATTGGCCGAGAGTATAAATCGTTTCTAAGTCGTTGACACTTCTTATAGAATTACGGTGTTCGAACAGTTTGCGGGAATATCCCCGAGATCCTGGAAGTCCTTCCGGAAGATAAAAGCGTGTCAGTCCAGGACGAAACGAAAACATCTATAGGTTGATCCCATACAACCTCCGGCTTGGCCCGACCCCTTCCGTCTCCCGCCACGAAACACCATGATTTATCAGCGTCCTGTCCTTTATCCTTCTCGAAGAACGGTCCTGTCACCATTACCAGTGCGTGCTCCGGATCTAGGATTTCTTTTAACGTTGAAATTTATCGTCCTGACGTGCAATTAAGGCTTGCAACAGCTGAACCGTTTACCTCGATCTCAAAATGTTACTTTGGTTAACACATCCCCGCACACTTTTCTTCTTTTATATCCGCCTCAGAAACACACTTTTCTTTTGAAATGTTTCTTCGCTGCTACACGAAATTAGGCAAAGAAACGCCACTTACAAGAACTAATTAATATCTATTTCCACCAGTATTTTCGAACAAATTGGTGACAGCTGTCATTTTTTTTCTGAACAGAAAGCAGTTGTAGTCAGTTCCCAATACGCACGACAAAATGAATATGTTATAATAATATAAATAATAATATGTAAATGTAATATCCAGATCTTTATACAAAATAATTTTGATAAGTTAATTAAGGTGATTTCATATGTTGAGAAATAATTCAGATTATCTGGGACAGCTTGATACAGTTGAAACGTATGACTGACGCGTCTGACTATTGTTAGGCATTTCTACTTGTTTTGATGCGAATGAACATTAACAGCAATATGGCAGATTTTCCATTTTTCATATCTATCGAATCTGCTTATTTTGATACATATAAACGTTAAGAGTGATATGATATTGAATGATTTAGTTTTTACCATAATAAAGAATGAACATAAACTAAAATAACAAACGTAGATCCTACCGTCCCTGACTTATTATTAGGACAAAATATTGCAAGCCTATTTAAAATACTGGAATGTAGACTAAAATGAAAATTTGTATAAAAACAGTAATCTGATGAAATTATAGTGGATGAAATGGTACGATGGCTTTCAGTAAAGATTAAACAGAAACTATACGATTTAACGTGAATTCCATTTTTTCTGACTCATTATTAGGACAACAAATTTTGATCTAATTTAAAATATAAACATTTGTACAATATTTTGAATTTTTACAATTTTCCATTGGCTACCGAAGGCTGTCAACCGAGCGGAGCCGCTAGATGGCAGCGCAAGCACACGGTGATGTCGATAACGTTACCGTCGAAAACACTTAAAATCACTGACACACGCATAACTTTTGAACCAGTGGATTCCTAACATTAAAACTTGGATTTTCAGCATTCTCTCGCCAAAATCTACAGGATTACATAACAAAAGTGACAAATTTTTGGTTTCCGGAGATGGAAACTTATTTAATTTAACGTATATTCCATTTTTTCTGACTTATTATTAGGAGAAGAAATATCGATCCAATTGAAAATATTGTATAAAACATTTGTATTTTAAAAAAATGAAAATTTATGCAGAAATTGGTGATTGGATGAAATTATAGGGGATAAAATGGTTCGATTGGATGCCGAAGGGTTTTTAATAAAGAATGAATCGGGGATCAACGGCGGGCTAATAACCTGTCAGAGATGGACGGAAACTAATCACGTATATTTGCACCGAGCCGTTCGTGACGGGAACGGGGACGGCCAATCGGTTGTAAATTGCATTCTGAAAAAAACAGTGGGCCGCTCGTCGAGCGAAACTGTCGAAAAACGGAATGTCTTGTTCCGAATTAATCGATCGACGGCATTTCGTGCATGCTCGGCTACACTCAAAATGAAAAAGAAAAACAAGATTAAAACAAACGAACCGTCAATGCACGGTACGTTTTCAGGACGGACGAGCCAACGGGGACGAAGATGTCACAGGGAAACAGGAAAAGAGAGAGGGATATCCATGTACGACGAGGAATTCTTCGTTTATCGAACGAACAAAAAGGGGTAGCGGAATGATAGAACGGTTTTGATCAGTTGAAGAATCTTCGTAAGAGGAGAAGAAGCTATATAACTTCTGTGTTTTCCATCCCATTGTGTGCCATTTCTAGTCTGGAAAATATCCGACGATCCCAGACAAACGAAAGCCCGGTGATTTTAGTCGAGTCACGTGCGGCAAAGCGACGTTCAACTTCGTTGTCATTTGATAAAAATGTCGGAATCATTGGACGTTTGTATGGATCCGAAGCTAGCGGTATGTAGGTACCGTTTGTGGACCAATATAAGCCGATAAATGGTTGCGACCGAACAAAGCGGCGCGAGCTACCTTTGTAAATATCACTTTGATGTGATCGAAAAGTATACCGCGTTCAAACTTTGTCAGTATATTCTATGTAGAGCTATATTCATATAGAGCTTTATTAAAAAGTTATAACTAGACAGCGGATCTTCATGCAAAATTAATATGCAAAATATATGCTAAATATATGCGAAATATATGCACGACATATGCAAAATATATACAAAATAATGAAACCAATTATACAATGTATATATTATTTTGGTAATACTTACGTTTAGGGGAGGCAGCTCCGATGACCTTGACCTTGACATATGTTGTCGAGAACAAGGTTCTGAACAACTTTTGTCATTACAACTACCCGGCGCTCGCTCTTAGTTTTCGAGATATTTGCAAAAAATTATTGCTAATAATGTATTAATAATGTAACGTTCCGTGGCAACATAAGGCTGCCATAGTTTTGAATGAGCTACAC
>CM052242.1:7003298-7047872 GCA_028455795.1 Lasioglossum marginatum
TTTTTCCAATATCTTGCATCAATTTCGTCTGGTCCTTCAGTAGTGGATGCATATGGAGTTTTTTTAAGTTTCAACAAAGGATCAAATCCTGGATTTTTTTAGTAGTAAGATTTTTAGTAATATCAGTAACTAATTTTACTGATTCCTGCAATAGGAGTTCTTCTGTTTCTACTTGTAACTGGCAATCTCCAGAAATTAGTTGCCATATAGTTTAAGTCATCAAATAATGTTTCATTTTTCATCACTTCTTGGGCTAATCTAACGGTAGAAAGACTATATCTAGTCGGTATTTACACATCTTAAGACCACGGCCAATTACTGCTGTTTTGTGCGAGAATCATATATGATATGATACGATTCATGTCACATAACGGTTCTTTACAATTATACAGGATGTTTCGTTTATCTAAGAACAGAAATATCTCGTGACGTACTGAAGTTACGAAGAAGATTTGTATACAAAAATTGTTCGGTATGAAGGGAAGAATCATATGATGTAATTTTTTCGGGACTGGAATGGGGGAGGAGGGGGATTTCAAAATGAGTTTTTTAAATGGAAACATATATATTTTTTTTGTCATACCACGATAGCATTTTTCGAAACGTATTCAACGATATATCACATTATGTTATTTACTGTTACAAACCATTAGAAATTACAGGGTGTTTCACGCAAATTGTTTCAGGCCATAACTCCGTTATTAATGCATTTACGAAAAAATATCAAAAGAGAAAGATAAATGGTTCGAAGAGCGCTACATTCGTAGGCCCTTAGATTTTTTTAGGTGCAATTGTACATGTGCAATTAACAATTGCATCATTTCTTTAAATAGAAATGCAAATTTTTTGTTGCACTATTCGATTCCTCTGTTCATTCCACGTAAAAAATTATTAGGGTACCATGGCAAAAAAATTATTAGTTCTCGAGATATTTTCAAAGCCAGTCTTTATTGAAGAAGATGCTCAAGCGCTTCACGGCGAAATGTAGTAAACGTAAATACCGTTTCGACATTGTTGTTATAATAGAAACTGATTTGTACGAGTTAGCTTTTCGTCATTCAGTAGCAATTTACGTATCGTAAGTTGAGTATGAAAACTAATGAGCATCTTCTTCAATAAAGATAGGTTTTGAAAATATCTCGAGACCAAATAATTTTTTTGCTCTAATAATTGTACCTTATATGGGTACCCTAATAATTTTTTACGTAGAAGAAACAGAGGAATTGAATAATGCAACAAAAAATATGCATGCTATTATTATAATGCATTTCTATTTAAAGAAATGATGCAATCCTTAATTGCACATGCACAGTTGCACCTGAAAAAATCTAAGGGCCTACGAATGTAGCGCTCTCCGAACCATTTATCTTTCTCTTTTGATATTTCTTCGTAAATGCATTAATAACGAAGTTATAGCCTGAAACAATTTGCATGAAACATCCTGTAATTTCTAATGTTTTGTAACAGTAAATAACATAATGTGATATATCGTTGAATTCGTTTCGAAAAATGCTATCGTGGTATGACAAAAAAAATATATATGGTTCCATTTAAAAAACTCATTTTGAAATCCCCCCTGCCCCCCATTCCAGTCCCGAAAAAATTACACCATATGATTCTTCCCTTCATACCGAACAATTTTTGTAAATAAATTTTTTTCGTAACTTCAGTACGTCACGAGATATTTCCGTTCTTAGATAAACGAAACACCCTGTATACACACGTACACATGTATGTATGTACAATTAAATGCAAAATAAGTCAAAAATATGTAATATATGTGAAAATGTGCAAAATATTACTATATTTTCAAAATCCTGTACAGACAACGTAAATTTCTGTCGAGGTCCCATAACTTTACTTACTTTCTATAAAAATATGCATTTGCATAAACATCCGCTGTCTAGTTGTAACAAAAATATGGAATACAAATAATATTAGGAATAGTAACCGACTTGCTGTTATTGCGAGCATTGGCTCGAATAGATCAGCAATATTTACATTTAGTGGGTTTATGTAAGCTGTAATTAACTCTGGGAGCGACGATGCCATGTAGTAAATACATTGATTTATTCGAGCCAATGCTCGCAGTAACAGCAAGTCGGTTACTATTCCTAATATTACTTTTACAATATTTTTGTTATAACTTTTTAATAAAGCTCTATGTGACCTATGTTTACAGAACATTTTTTTCTTATTTAGTGCCGTAGAATATACTGACAAAGTTTGAACATTAAAACCTGGAACACCCTGTATAGGGTGAACCACGGAACATAATCAGTTTAGGTTACTCTGTTATTATATTGGGCTGGAAAGAAAGTTCGTAGCGTTTTCAAATTAAGAATCGAAGATAAAATTAAGGTATTTATTCATATATTTATTCAATAACACGAGAAGTTACCTCGAAAATGGCAAAAAGTAATAGAACAGAATGGAAAATATGTTATTGAATAAATCAAACAATTACAATTTTAATTTACAAACGCTACGAACTTTCGTTCCAATCCAATAGTAACTCTCTGATTATAGTAAATATTCTGTGAACTCTTTTTTTCAGGAATTTTTCACGTCATCAGAAAGTTTTTATGAATAAACCAATAATTTTTTTCCACCTATCTTTCAGTAGATGTTAAGACGAATTCTCGGTAAGCATCTTAACAAATTAATCCAGTGCCGTTATTTTGTTTGTAAATGTACGCACGAAGGACACATGGAGGTCATCTTTATTTTTGATAATGGAATCAATAATTTGCATGATCTCGTCCTAGCCAAGAATAAAAGTATACAGTTCAATTTTGAAAAAAAAGTGAAGGTCACCTTGATTTTTCGCCGAAGTAAAATTAGTGTCGAATTCTTATTATTCCAATCTGTAGCCGGTTGCAAGTGTTTGAAAAATCGTGGAGCTTAAATGTTGAAGCACCCTGTACAAATCAATTGTTCCACCTATCAAAGTAAGTCCGCATAGCATGAGAGCGGTAAGAATGAATGAAAGAAGCTTTTACTCTGGCATAGTACAGACAAGAGTAACAAGAAACAGAGAGACGAAGACACAGTAAAGCCCAGGAGCTAAAGAGAAATTAAGCCAAGACCAAATGTTCCTGTCGAATAAGAAGATCGACTCGGTGGTCTGCTAATTATGCCGAGGAACTGGCGCAGGAACCGCAGTGCGCCGCTAAATCACCGCGCGGGATTCAAGAATCCCCTTTCATCCAGTGTTGCGGCCGTGAAAGCCAGAAAGCAAATAAGTTCGCCGAAAGTGGCGGCGGGAAAGTCGCCGAACAGAGACGGGATCATCCCGTGGAGGTTGTTTGCTGTTGATTCAGCGTGCTCGCCGATGGCGAACACCTGTTACCGGCAGCTATCTTGAGTTTAATCAAGCCTCGATCCCTGAAGAAGCAGCCGTCAAAGCGTGTCCTCCTTTAAATGACGCGATACCGCGGAAAAGCTGAATTTAGTGTGAGCTAGTATAGCTACCTGCGGCCAGAATCCATCCCCGGATTGAGTCCTTTGCTAGCACACGGCTAATGAAACTCTTCCTGTTTACCATTAGCTACTCTTCAGTGGTTACCACCGAACTCCTCAGATGTTCGATCAGTAACAATGATAGACGGTTTCCAAATAATAATTATTTCATATTTGCTGGTCAACGTGATAGTGGTGAGCGCCACTGGCGGCAACTCATGTCGGGCGAAGATATTTTGCTTTCTGATTCGAAAAAAACGTCGACGTTCCAAACTTGAAAGGGTGGTTTCTCAAGATAAAAGTCTGCTCTATCGCGTGGTATAGTTCGATTTTCCGTTGGACTCAAAAATTGGTGCAAAAGTGGTGTCTCTCCGTCTTTAATGATTGTTTAAACATGTTTAAACAATCATAATGTATTAATATTGGATATCACTGGATTCGGGAAAATCTACAGAATCTTTTGCTGTAAAGAACAATTCAATATCTTTTATAATAACATCACAATATTTGTTTAAAATTGAAAAATATGTCTTTTTTCATACTCAAATTTCTCAAAAACTGTGCGTCTAGAAAAAAAATTAAGGGCTGATTCGGAATCAGGGCGAAAATCTCTATAAGAATTGCATGGTGAGATTCGAAACGTTTTTTGGCTGTTGGACAGTGTAATTATTTCATATTTGCTGGTCAACTACGTAAGATAGCACAAGTGCAGACCGAATCTACCGTCCTAACGAACTTGAGGTTCCTACTATGCGCTGACTAGCTGCAAGCGGTAAGACTCGCTTCAAGCACTGTTTACTCCCAAGTTACAAGTAGCTGGAAGACAATGCGAAATTTTAGGAGGCATCTGAGACCCCCTGCAGCAATTTCTGGGATGCGTGTGTTCGAAAGTGAACTTTATCACGAAAGTTTGCTAGTTTTAATTCATCCACCTGCACAGTGGCTCCAAGTGTTGGAACATAAATCGGCTTTGTGTTACAGTTTCATTAAAAGTGTTGAATATGAATAATTAGAAGCATTGGTTTGCTAAATGACGTGCAAAGAAGATTTTTGTAACATTGCAACTGGTAGGAATTACATGTAAAAATAAAAACTTCTTGGAACTTCGTCATTTGTAGCCAAAAAGAAAATTTCAAACAGGCGTTTTCTAAATCTATGTTGACATGATTCGTTTTTCAAGATCCTCACATTTCGATTCCAAGTTGATTCTTCGAAGTACATAAATCAAACGTTCCTAATCGAAAGCACGTTTTCCGTTCGAGCGCGTAAAACGTTCGAATTGACACGAAGTTAGTCAGTTTCGGCGATCAACTGTTTCTACGGGTGATTAAATTCGTCGACCGCGGTGGCCGATGGGAAATCACGTGGGATTCGTTGCTCGCAGTTAAATGAATTTAAGCGGGCCGCTCATTAGAGGATCAAACTTTTCGATGACAGCGGGAATTCGAGCCGTTTAAGCGGAAAACTCCGGGGACCAGGAGGGAAACGATCTTTTTGTCTGCAGGAGTGAATACGTCTGGCCCTCGGGCCGCTTTAAACTGACCGCCGCCGCGCAGTTAATGCGGTTTACGGGCCACCTAAAACTTTTACCGGCACCAAATACCCGCCGGGGCTTGCGAGCGATTTTTACCGCCTCCTCCGTGGAGATCGAAATGATCGATGGCCTGATAAACACGCTTACTATCGCCTGTTACACGCTCGGCCACTTTCTCAGATGCAGGAGGCGAGATTTCTATGAGAAATGTTGACTACACCTCTGGACAAAGTGATTTCTCCGTCCTCAACCCCTTGTAAAGGGTGTATTAAAATTATATGTTGCGACCACTATAGTGTGATTCTGTATCTCTAGATAGGTGGAGGCCTGTTTAAAAAAATGGACCGAAAATTAACCTTGACCTTGACCTTCAATCTCAAGGTCAAAATTGTTTTTTATTGCATAATATGGTACTCATTGCGACGAAAAAAAGTCTCGAAGCAACCCTGCGTCATCCATGAATCATCCCGTCCACATTCATACCATTTTGAGACACCCTGTAGACACATGGAATAAAATAGTTCACGAAAATTTAAAGTTGTTTTGTAAGAGAACGATAGACTTGAGAATTACTGTTTTTCGCTTAATGGAATGAGACAATATACACATTAATTTTTACAATTCATTATTACAATTAATATTGCATCTTTATTCTGGAGATGATATACAATGCACAATACACAGGATGTATACAGTGTCCTACTTTTAAATATACGAAATATAGGAACGTATAAAGTGGCGTATTGTTTTGTTCAGCACTGCATGACAACACTGAAAAACAAAATATAAAAAATACTCGGACAACTATATAAATATTCATTGGACGCCGCGCCGTGCAGTCACAAACCGAGTGAGAATCATTTCTTTTTCTCTCAGACGAAGTCGCGGATGCGATGGTAATTGAGTTCTCGCGGGAAAATGAAATTTTCTGATCATCTGATCGATGCGAGGCGTGCCACGAAGTTCTTGTGAATCTTATTCATTAAGAAAATCGTGTTTTCATCAATTCTGTGCTCAGATTAAAACACAAAGTTTGCCTAAAAAATAACGAGACTCTAGGCGTTCTTTAATAATTACGAAATAAAAATAAAAAAATTAAATAATCTTTTAATAATAGTGTTTTATGTAACGGTAATAATACAGTTGTACATACAGTTGCAATACAATACAATTTTGCAACAATTCCGATGCAAAACTATCTGTTTTTATTCATCGTCAAAAAATCAGTACCGAACTTCAACTATATGGGTCGTTTATTTTGAAAGTGGTGCAAGTCCATTTTTTGTTATTTCGAGAAAATTAAAGGTTAGCATATTAGTCAATTAAAAAATATAGATTAATTATATCAAGTCTGGCAATGTTGCTACTAATTTATCAATATGTAATTTGATTATATAAATTTCTTTTAGGCGAATTTAACTAAAATAACATATGTGTATTTACGGGCTCTAAATGGACATACACCATTTTCATAATTAGTCAATTGTAAAAATCATTTAATTTCAATTAAAATATATTTTGTATTAATCTTATCTTGTTTATAAATAATATGAAGAAATAAAATAGGAGTAGTATCTTTTATTTTGAACGTTAATTATATTTATATATTGTTAAACTTGACATAAGATATTGCTATTATTTATTTATGCTTTTTAATATTTATGTGGCAGTATTTTGAAATATGCATGATGCACAGGAGGTATATAAGGTAATAACTGCTCCATATCCTTATTATTTTCGTATGGAATAGGCGATTCTTTCAAATTTTGGCGGCCGTCGGTGCCCTTTTATAGGACCTTGGCTCATACGGTGCATTTTTGCAAAACCTCATCCAACATATTTTCAGCCAGTTTACCTTTTCTCAGTTAGTATTTTGTCTCATCCGTTTTTAAATTGCGTTTCGTAGATTTTTTGTTGAATCGAAATTCTCTCGTTTCATTTCGTGTAAAATAAATTTATTATTTCGTGTGTGTCTACATTGTTTTATAACATCATAATAATCCTGTGGTGTGGCAACCACGTGACCCTGTCACCTATGTCTATGGAAATTGGACTTACACCACTTTCATAATCAATCGCTACGCGACTTTCATAATCAATTTCTTTTATTGACCAATTTTAAATTGAACAAAGCATTGGCATTTTTTAAGATATTAAATATTAACTAGTTATAAATAAAAAGTTTACACTAAACAATCACAAATTATGTGATATATCATCTTTTTTAAAAAATGCACTTACACCACTTTCAAAATATACGGTCCGTATACATAATCTCTATCTCTATCTCTTCTCTACCTTTACATATAATAAAATCTGTTCTTCGGGAAGGTTTAGGAGAAATCCGCATTCGAAAAAGTCCATTCGTTCAAAAATTGTGACGTCATTAGTAGACGTCATTAAAAGACGACTTTTTCGCCTGCCAGGGAGGCATGTACTAGTAATTCTATCTTCATACTTATAGCTCGATGAGCAAACAAATTTAAATTTACAATTAGTTAATAATAAAATATAGATTCGCATTATAACGACATCTATACAATATAGATATCTACATTATCGACATCCGCCATAACCGCGTGCTTGTGCTGCCATCTGCTTGTGCTGCCATCTAGCGATACATACCATCACGGCGCACTTACCGGTCAAAAACGGTGAATATCGCTGAACTTTAAACACACCTAACTTTTGAACCAGTGGATTCCTAACATTAAAACTTGGACTCTTGCTATTTTCTTATCAAAATCTACAGGACTACATATTAAAAAGTTAAAAATTTCTGGTTTCCTCAGGTGAAGATCAGCCAATGCTTAGTACTGACTAGCCTTATGTCAATAGGAAAAGACTCTAGCAACGATCAAAGACTAACAATGCTTTCAAAGAACCACTGATGGGCTCGCCATCAAGACACTCTATCACAATTTTTGCAATCGATTTTTCCGATCGAACAATTTGTCGGTTATTTTACTGTTGAAACCATCCGCTACCCTTACCAAAGGCTAAGTGATTCTTCCCGAATTCATTTGACTGATCAACTACTACTACGTCTGCCGTCGCGTCAGGTAGACCGCTGAGAGAAAAGTTATCGAGATTGCTTAATAATGAGCCAAAGCGTTGACCAACTCTGTACCGCCAAGCTTTTCGAAAAGTTTTAATTGCCTGCATTCACAGTATGGCCCCCTGTGTTACACTTTGCCCCCTTGGTGAGGTTACCGATCAATCGAACAGCTTCCTCTGAATGAACTCTCCGCCAACTTTCAGTTTTTCTTTGATGTTTTCTGTTTCGTAAATTAACAGATCTCCCTTCCTGTTATTGACTTCTATGTGCACTGTTTCTCTCGGATTATATTTACATTATGCATATAAGCAATTTCTTCAAATCGGCTGCTCTGCTATAAAACAGGTCGTATCCCTAGGTTATTATTAAAAAATTAAAAATATATTTTCCAACTTTTATACATTAACTTTCGTTATTATATTAACTTTCGTTAATAACTCCTTAACAATGCAGAAAAAATTACATCAACTTACCTCAGGGTTTAACTTCACGTTACGGGACCAAAATTTTTTAACTTTTGTTTATGTAATCCTGTAGATTTTGACGAAAGAATGTCGAAAATCCAAGTTTTAATGTTAGAAATTCACTGATTCAAAAGTTATGTGTGTTTAAATTTGAGTGATTTTAAGAGTTTTTGACCGGTAAAGGCACCGCTATGTTGTCGTGTACTCAGCACCGTTATGTCGATAACGTCTAGCGGCTTCACTCATTGGACGATGTGTGAGTACTGCGCCTATATAAAAAATGAGAGGTAGCTTTGTTAACGCGAGATAATTATATTACGTTTATGTAAAGAATGTACAAATTGAAATAATAAAATAGACATTATAATCGAAATGGACAATGTTCGTTTTTGACAAAAAATTATAAAATAATTGTCCCCAAATGATTTCGCGCAAACGAACGTGCTTTTCAACGTGCAATTGTTTCCGTACAAACAAATCAAAACAATTATTAATTTTCTCCCAAGCGAATGTGGGGAACTCGGAGGTCCCACAAGGGTTGCACGTAAAATACGATATTGTTCTGTGGTACATGTGAAAATGATAATGAATATATATGTCGAGTGTGCACATTTCTGATTAAACTGCGTTGTCGGATTTATTGCACCGTACATTTGCAGATCATACTAGTGAATATTGCAATTTTGATTTCGAGGCGTGAGCTGACGATTCAGTGACACAACAATTTATCCAGATTGCGATTTAACATGAATATAATTAATAAAACAATGACTTATTCGGATAATAATCATCTACAGTAAAGTACCGATATAAGTCGATTCTGGGTTCTGTGCAGTGACATAGATAGTGACTTTGCGACTTTACTATGGAAGTTATTATTGTATGGCTCATTTTACGTAATTATAGTAATTTAAATATGGACAATTTGTTGAAATCTCAGAAAGGCTGTAGTGCGATAAGGGAATCAAATGTGCCCCCAAAACAAATTGATCTTTCAACAAGTTTCAAGTTGATACTCCTACCACAAGGGGTAGTTATAGGACGAGCACAGTTTAACGATTTATTCCTTCTGCTTACCAAAAAATTATGAAAAAATTCATAATTCATGAACCGTCTCCCTGATAGCACACACGACTGACAATTTTTTCCGAATTTTTTACTGCACACAAACCGATTTTTAAAAATTCCAGAACTTTAAACATGTTTGAAAAAGTTGAAAATCTCCAACAACCGAAAAAATGCATATTTCCCATAGGAGTTATAGGGACTCCAATTTTATAAAAATTCGCTAGTGAACTATCGTCGAAAGCAATATTCTTAATTTTCTTCAGATCTTTTTTATAGACTACAACATAGTCATTCAAATAAAATATCGACTTTTCTCGGTTTTTTCTACAGGTATTATGCAATATTCAGAGCAACGATGTATACTACCGCTCATGGAAGTATGGACACATGAAAATTAAGAACAGAAAATGTTTAGTGCAAAATAATGTCATTCCTAATCAGTTTCTCATTTTATAACCTATAAAATTAACGGCTACGCATAGATAACACAGTCCAACAAACAACTTTTTTTTATGTTTCGATTCTCACTATGCGGTTCTTATAGAGTTTTCGGCTGAACTTCGGGAAATCCCCCTCCCCCCCTCCGTTCGACACGCGACATACGTCATTCTGTTCATTTTAACATGCTGAACACAAAATGTAATTGTCATTTTTGGCGCAAATGAATAGTTTTCGAGATATTCGTGAAAAACTGCAGCTACTACACATTGAATTTTGTGTACACGTGCACGTCCGTGCTGTGCGTATGCGTGAGCATGATGCGACCGCTCGTCAACTGTTTCTACAGATATATCACTACGATCGTCGATCGATCTATATACCGCGTGAACTTTTTAAAACATATGATGATGAAGAATGAGTACATATTACGACAATACCACACACACTCACCCAGTGTTTCTGAGAAGAAGGTTCTCACATTAAACAATAAATCAACAAAGACCAATACTTTAAGTACCAATAATTTAAATTACAAACAAAAATATTCACTTATACACTAATATTACACTATTATTTATACACTAATACTACATTATTACTTATTATTGTTATTAAGAAAATTATTATTAAGAACTTAAGAAATTACTTATTATTAAGAAAATATACAATATATCATTGTACAAAAAATGGGGTTTAGAATTGCAGAGATAATTCGTCTGTTTGTTTCGATGTCAATCCAGCGAATGAATTTTTCGAGCCTACCGTCTGCGTGTTCTAAACTTTCATTTAGTTTTTGTTTTCGCGGGCGAATTGGCGGGCCCGGAAAAATTGTTCAAATTGACGAAAGCAAATTTGGTAAGAGGAAGTACACCCTGTGGCAGAATCGTTTCCGATCAGAGGCATTGAAACGGATTTTAGAGAAAATATTCACAATTTAGAAGTATAAAATATTACTTTACGATGGGAAATGAAAAGGGGCTTATTAAGGAATGAAAAACAACAAAATAACATAAGCGTCCATTTCTTATAACAAAGAAACGAGAAAATAAACAAAATGTTACACGGAAAAAAGTTACCGATTAATACAACGGCTGGAAGAAAGTTTC
Organism: Lasioglossum marginatum; assembly: GCA_028455795.1. Lineage (NCBI taxonomy): Eukaryota > Metazoa > Arthropoda > Insecta > Hymenoptera > Halictidae > Lasioglossum > Lasioglossum marginatum. The sequence continues at coordinate 7,014,432 of CM052242.1, forward strand.
CGATTCGATTTACACTATCCAACACCAAATTTGTTCAACAATTACTGTTGGGCAATTCTTATAGAGTTTTTTGCGCTGATTTCGAATCTGTCCTTAATTTTTTCCCTAGACGCACAGTTTTTGAGAAACATGATTTTGAATGTTTAAACATGTTTAAACATTCATAATGTATTAATATTGGATATCACTGTATTCGGGAAAGTCTGCAGAATCTTTTGCTGCAAAGAACAATTTTATATATAAGAACTATTTTTATAATAAATCACAATATTTGTTTAAAGTTGAAAAATATGTTTCTTTTTCAAAATCATGTTTCTCAAAAACTGTGCGTCTAGGGAAAAAATTAAGGACAGATTCGGAATCAGCGCAAAAAACTCTATAAGAATCGCCCAACAATAATTGTTGAACAAATTTGGTGTTGGACAGTGTAAATCGAATCGGAAACTTTCTTCCAGCAGTTGTATTAATCGGTAACTTTTTTCCGTGTAACATTTTGTTTATTTTCTCGTTTCTTTGTTATAAGAAATGGACGCTTATGTTATTTTGTTGTTTTTCATTCCTTAATAAGCCCCTTTTCATTTTCCATCAGTTTTAACCCCGTAAAGTAATATTTTATACTTCTAAATTGTGAATGTTTTCTCTAAAATCCGTTTCAATGCCTCCGATCGGAAACATTCTGCCGCGGGGTGTACAATCGCGGAAGACAAATTGACGGATATTGGATCCTAGGAATGATTAGTTTTGGATTAGGTTTGGCTATACAAAATTCAATGTGTAGTAACTGCAGTTTTTCACGAATATCTCGAAAACTATTCATTTGCGCTAAAAATGGCAATTACATTTTGTGTTCAGCATGTTAAAACGAACAGAATGACGTATGGCGTGTCGAACGGAGGGGGGGGGGGGATTTCCCGAAGTCTTACCAAAAAAAGACATATTTTTCAACTTTAAATAAATATTGTGATGTTATTATAAAAGATATTGAATTGTTCTTTACAGCAAAATATTCCGTAGACTTTCCAGAATCCAGTGGTAACCAATATCCTCTTGTACGAGTGTCCAGAGCTGAGTTTCAGAATTGGGACCCTTTTTTCTAACGCGTACAAAAATTTATGTATATTACTATATTTATCTATACTATTTAAGAAAATAAAATATTAGTGACTTATTATTTTGTAAATAAGGGATGACAATATAAAGATATTTTATACATACAAGTTATGAATGATTATTTTAACTTTTTAATAAAGTGTCCATACTTCCATGAGGGGTAGTACACATAATTCAGAATTATAGAATTTTGGAACACATATTAAATTCGAATATTTTTCGAGCCATCGTGTGTTGGGTAAAAGTTTGAAAAACGCCGCTACAGAGAATCGTGACAATTCAATAATGTCCGCTAATGCACTCGTTCGTACGGCTGAGCAAATACATTCTTCTATCTCCCGTGTTGGTAGCGCTACAACCACGGACTGTCGAAAAAATTCCTGCGCGCCGAACAGCTCCGGTTGATCAGTTACTGTCAAACTCCCGAAAGGTGAATTCCAGTGGATCTAGAACGGTCGAATTTTCCTCTCTGGTCCGTTGCAGCCGTACCATCTAATAACACAGAACTATAGCCGGCTGCCACCTGTCCATTGATATTCGCGGAAGCAACGACCGGCTTTTAAATCCAGCCGCGTTCATTCGACGGCGACGCGAACGCGGCGGCTAACAGGCTGCAGTTTGACAACGGGCGCTTGTCAGCGTAATCGAATTTCCCCGACAGTTTTCGTGGAAACATCGATGTAAAGCGGAATTTATTTCACCGCGGGGTACCGTGACGATCGTCGGAATTATAGAATCGCGGGACATCCCAAAGGTATCCTCGTTGGAATAAACATGCACTGCGGGCGCAGCAAGAATTGAAATGCGAATCCCGCCGAGACGATCTGTAAATCTTAATACATACCCACTCGCAGCCGGAATGAACGATCATCGTGGAAAATCGATGCTCGGGAATAGGGCGAGGTAATTCGGGAAAGGAGCCTACGGCTTTCTATTAAATCTATGCAAAATTTAATATTTATATTTATACATTGTACACCCCTCGTCAAAAAGATAGCCCAGGTGTGCTATCTTTAATTCTTCAATGACCCATGTAAAATTTTTCGTCTGTAACTTATAATATCAAAACATTATGAGCTCAGAATATGCGGCTTGCTGGAAATAAGTCACAATGTCGTAGATGTTTGTATACAACAAAGAAAAACTGTTCCATACTAAGGTCGAAATGATAGCACACTCTGTTAATATGTTTAGAAATTGCTCAGTATTTCATGATCTATCAACGAGTAAAGATTACAGTACAATATTATATAAATTTGTAAATATGGGACGCGGAAAAAAATTAAACGGTCTGGAAAAAAAGCAAATTCTTGAACCAAAACAGCAACAGTTATCAGTAGCGAAAATATCGAAAGTAATAAAAAGAAGTCGTAAAGTAATACACAATTTCTTAAAAAATGTTGAGGATTATGGCAAAAAGAAAGGTACTGGTCGACAGTCATCGTTATACGATCGTGATAAGCGAGCAATTTTGCGTGTAGCTTCCAAGTCGCAGTTAACAACGAAGCAAATAATGGAAAAATTTAATGTTAGTGCCAGTGTTTCAAGTGTTCGTCGAGTTCTACTATCCTGCAAAAATATTAAGAGGCTAAAATTGAAAAAGAAACCTCCGTTAACAACGAAACACAAAGCAGAACGTTTACGCTTTGCAAAAGAAAGAGTGCATTGGAAAAAGAAATGGAGAAGGGTACTATTTTCGGGTGAAAAAAAATTTAACCTGGATGGTCCTGATGGGTTCCAATATTATTTTCATGACATAAGGAAAGAGACAATGTCAGCAATTCGACGACAAATGGGAGGAGGCAGCGTAATGGTTTGGGCCACCATCGGTTATTTCGGCAAGACAAGTATCAAGTTCATCAATGGGAGAATGAATAGTGTCCAATACATAAATTTAATCAAAGAACAAATAAATAATCATGCAGAACGCATTTCTGGACTTGATTACATCTTTCAACAAGATAATGCATCTGTACACACATCAAGGTCCAATCATATTTTAATGAAAATAATATATCTGTTTTGCCGTGGCTTGCACGCTCCCCGGACCTTAATATTATTGAAAATTGCTGGGCAGAACTTGTTCGCGGCGTATACGCGAATGAAAAGCAGTATCAACACGTACAAGAATTAAAAAATGCAATTGTACGCGAATGGGATACGTTAAGACAAAATTATATCCAAAAACTATATAAATCGATACCAAATTGTACAACAGAAGTAATAGAAAATAAAGGGGGATGTACCCATTATTAAATAAGTATATATGTTTGATAAGTAATTATTGTTAGTTAAAATTTATGTTCATTATTATTTTCTTATTAATGTGCTATCATTTCTTTCTTAAAATAAAACAATTTTTTTTGTTACACACTAAACTTTATAATATTTTTAATTATTTTCAACGAACCGCATATTCTGAGCTCATAATGTTTTGATATTATACGTCACAAACGTAAAACTTTAGAAATTGAGAAATTAAAGATAGCACACATGGGCTATCTATAATCTATAGGGCAAGGGGTTAATAGGAAGGGTTTTATGCGATTCCAACAACAAACCAAGCCAAGCATACTTATTATACAGATGAATGACCACGGTTACGAGGACAGGGCGCTAGCAACACTCGTAAACGTCGTAGTAAAGGAGTCAAACAATGTTCATGGTCGCAGTCGCTTCGAATCAATCATTCTGATTTCAGCCTGTCCAGACTCGAGACCGGAGTGGATGGAACTTGGGGGCGGCGGGGGTGCGGTCTGTTATGCGCCATCACGACTAGGTAAACTAGTGCTGCGTATCACTGGATTTCCAAGGGTCACTCGGCAGTGTCATCAAACTCAGCAACAAGAGGATAGTCACCATCGTGAAACCAGACACTTATACCTTGGCTTTCACCACCCTTGGGACCGAGATCTGTGGAAAAGTTGGATTAAACAGGTAAGTCGGAACAAATCCAGATACAATAGAAACTTCGTTTTCAGCTTGGAATACACGGAACCCTCTTGCTTTCTTTCTTGTTTCACAAGAAAAAAGAAAAATTAGATTTATAGCGCTGCTACGAGGAAAGATGTAATTCTCTGGAAAGTTCTAAGTGGACGGACGCGTTCTCCTTCCGGAAATGTAATTTCTTATATTGCTTCGTTTTCATTTTTATCGTGTTGCGATATTAATTGCTCCTGTAAATGGCGAACAATACGGCTAATTTCAATTTGTGAATTTTCGAAACAATAATGTTTGTAGCCATAAGGCTACAGGGTGTTCGCGTCTTTTTCGAAAAAAATGATGGAGGAAAAATGTATACTGTGTTGTGCAAGCAATGTATTGGTGTCCTTTAATGTTTTAAATGGGATGCTATGTATTCTTTTTATATTTCGTAATTATTATTTCATTTATGTACGTCATAATGACCTCGAAGATCACACAAGGTCAGAAATGAGAAAAAAGATACATAGCATCGGATTTAAGAAATTGAAGGTTACCTTATTCATTTCGAGAAAAAAATAATGCAGACAAACACAATTACAGACACCATTACTTGTTATACGTAGATATATCGGTAGGTACAAAAAGTTCCTCCGGAGAATTTATAATTTTTCGAACTTTCAGTTTCGTCACAGCGTCCAAAGGAATGAATATACGTTGTTCATTGTATATTCATTAAATCGCATTAAAATTATTCCAGCAAAGTACGCCATTAAAATGAGTGAATTAGTAAAATTTTTAATGACGGCTATTAGGAACTTTAAGCAACGGCACTTATTAATTCTAATTTAGAAACAAGAGGTCCAATTCGGCCAAAATACGAAGGGTTTAATAGCTGAACGCATTTAGCCAGATGAAGAGGGAGGATTAAACGAGTTGCCAATTTCAATTAAGAGCACGATAACAAAGAAACCGCTGCCTCACCTTTCTCCGAAGAAAATCTATTCACCCACGGTCAATTTAATTTTCGATCTAATTTTTAACGCTCGCTATCCCTGGGGAATACTGGTCTCCCCTCGCCGTCTCGGGAACGAAAATTGCCCGTTGTGCAAGTAGTTTAGAAAAATCTTAAAGTAAAAGCGAACAAACTCGTGTTTGCTGACCCGAGATAATTTAAATAACTCTCGCTCTTCGTAGCAATTTTATTATTATAAAAATGAATTTTCTTATTTTATGAATGTATGGAGGTTTGAAACAGAATATAATTATACGAAATGAAAGCCAAAACAGAAATTCATGCTATTATATTCGATTAAAATGTAGTTGGCACATTGTATGCAATTAAGATACATATATATGGTATATGTATTCGTGAAACTTTGATACAACTTTTGTGGTTTATGTTTTAATTCAAACTAGTTACAAGTTACTTTACAAACTAAATCAGAAAGTTAAAATTAAAACCATGGGATTTTCAAAAAATGAAATGATGCAATTTTTGTTTGGAATGTCTTGGGCAACGTTCAAACATCGAACAGAATTTTTTTCAGAAAGGAGTATAACTGTTTACTTCGAGCCCGTCAACGACCATTGCCATGCTGCAAAAACCGGTTCTCGTACGATCACCGAAGTTAAACAGTGTTGGGCGCAGGCAGTGCTTGGATGGGTAACCGCTCGGTGCACGCCGGGGATTACCTCCTGGGTACGCGCTGCGTATTGTTGGCAAATAGGTGGTTCGGAACCCACCGTAATAAAAAGTAGGTCCGGCTGAAATTAGGCGACAGTGAGAGTAGAAGAGGAGGAGAGTGGTAAATGGATCTGAAACCCTGAGGGGACCAAATATCATTGTACTACTGTTTACTTCGAGCCATTATTAAAATGATCTGGAAATTGAAAAAAAAAGACCGTCAATCGTTTCTCCTTGGTATTCTAAGGGTTCGTACAACTGTAAGTGGATAAGTACCTACGGCTAAGGATCAGCTGATTAACGGATTGAAAAAGAGAGCTCATTATATCCCAAGGAAAATTGGATCTATCGTTGCACCGAGCGCGGACCTCGAGGTTAGCTTTCAAACCGAGGAGAACTAGATGAAAAAGTAGGTAAACGAGTCAAAAGGAGTGACTTCCATCAAGGGTCCCAGAGTCGGAATCAATCTTCGAGAAGCAGTACTCAATGTTTGCCAGACAATCGCAGGCGACTTAAACTTTAAGCCTTCGCGACTGAAAGCAATTCCCGGGAAGTTGGCTTGGCAACTCCTGAAAGAATGAGCGATCCTTATCCTGCTCGGTAGCCCGTTTGAATTTTGCATGACATCCTGGAAATGAGCGTTCGTACGAACCCGCGAAACCGGATGAACCACACGGGGGGTCAGGTTGTAATATTCAGTAAGTACGAAAGATGCGGTTACGAGAGATGTGTGGTTTCGTCGAGTTGTTGGGAGAGAACGAGACAAAGTACGCTGGATAGGGCTCTAAGGCACAGGTGTTTCAAAATGATATGTTGAAACCACTATAACGTGATTCTGCACTTCTGGATAGGTGGAGATCTACTAAAAAAATGGACCATGCAAAGTTGACCCTTCTTTCAAGGTCAAACATTTTTTTTTATCACGTCGTATAGTACTCATAGCGAAGAACAAAAGTCTCAAAGGAACTATAGATCTCAGGTAAACCGTTCGCTTAGGAAACGATTTTAGTATCATACCCGTTCATATCATTTTGGGACACCCGTAGACACATGGAATAAAATAGTTCACGACACATTTTTTTTATTGGGGAAAGGAACTATAGTTCTCACACAAGTCAATCGTTCTCTTATAAAACAACTTTAAAGTTTCGTAAACTGTTTCATTGTTACAAGCTGAGAGTCCTTAATTTCGGTCAATCCATTCAAGGAATTTACCTGGGATAGGGGTATGATAGTGACCAGCCCAAAATAAATTACACACACGTTTATTTAAGAACCCGGTACAGAATCTAGTTCAGTTAAAAAATGCTATCTATCGACCGGTACAAGAATGTTCGTCCGACTGACACCCCCACTGGAGATCCCTGAGTTTTTAAGGAGGCTTCCCTTTCCTGTCCTCGGGATGGTAGAAAAATGGATATGAGGATAGGTCCTTTTTTTAGGGTTCAAGACGATCTACCGGGCCCATCCGAGTTTAGGCAATTGCCCTTTTTGAGACGTAGAGGGCTGTCGAAGACATGAACCAGACGCACGCACTCTGGCACTTGGGCATCCCCGAGTGTCAGGCCTTTCGGTCCTTCGTACAATCTCAAGTGATGCGTCCGGTTTTTCTCTTTATTGCACCAACCTCGGGTGGCCTGTCGCTATGCAGAGAGTTTGATTATTGTTTTACTATTTTCCCCGAAGGCAGGGGAGGTTCGCCAGACTCGCTGGTTACGGACGTGACATCATTCCATATCAGTTTAGAACCTTCGCTAGCTTTGAACATGTACTAGCTGGATCAAGTTGGAGTCACTGGAACGTACTGATTACTATTAATCCATCGAGACTTGGCTAGACCACTTTTCGACCAAAAGTTCTTCCCACTTGTCCTCTTCCTCTTTGTTCTTCCCACCGCACACGGCCGAATTTTGTTACTCCGCAGAATGAATCCACGTTTTTTCCTCTCCATTTGGTCGCACAAACGGACGAGATGCTGTTGATAACGTTATAAATTAACAGTCTGATCAGATTGCAACTCATGACACGCGACACCCTTAATATCCCAGCAAATGCACAATAACACCTTTTTGACATGAATATTGGATTTCGATGCCGATATTTATGGTTGGTCGAATTTAATCCGCGAGGTTGGAATACGAAACTCATTTTACATTACTGATTTCGATTTTGTGCAAGAAATCTCGAGTCTCCCCCCCCGGTTGTTTATTCTCGACAATGATGGGCTCGTGCATATCAGCATAGTGGGCTACCCCTATCTAAATCGTCGTCATGGAAATGAAGCTGCATTTTGAAACATTTGAACAAAATACAATAGAAAACACTGGTTGAAGAGTCATTGTAAGAAAAGCAGGATTGCAATGGACAATAATTAATCTGATTTGTTTGTTTGAGACACTATGGAAATAAAGTTGAGCCGGTCGCAGCGATAATATTTCAAGTGCGAGACGATTTAAAGCCACGACAGACGTATTAGCGAGTATTTCTGCGCGCAGAAGCAGCAGGGCTTGCCGGGTGCGACGTTTTCTCAGCAAATACGAGGGGCTAATGAACCGCGGATAAAGACGCACTCGTGGTTTCCCTGTACCGAAAGTTCTTGCGTCCCTTCCTCTTATGATCCACCGGTTGTTCAATATCTCGTCCTCGTTTTCCGGTCTCGAAAGGTGCTTGATTGTCTTCCCTAGCGCAGGCTAAGAGCTTCATCACGACGAAATGAGGAACTGGGCTCTTGCAATATTGCTCTAGAATTTTCCAAACCGTTCCTCATCTTCTCCTTCGACTCTGTTGTTTCAGAGAGAAACGCTAATTTGCTGTAGAGCTGGCACAATGGGATACAAGAAACCAATCTATTCAATATTACTCTAGGACTTCCTCTTAGGATTTTCATTGAAAAATGAGCAATTTTCAAACTGTTGTAACTTAGAAAATTATGGAACCTTGCACACAAGTAGAGTAAGTTATGCATAATACAACCCTATCTTTTCGTGCCACTTCTCGCATTAAAGGGGTGAAATCAACCCTTGAAAAAATTTCAATATTTTCTTTTTCATGAAATGAAATTCTCGGGTAAACTTTACTTTACCGGACTCAACATTTTTGCTTTTCTCCTATAGATTACTATGTATTTGGTATGTAATCCAGTAGATTTGTATCCGGAAAACCTGCAGATCAAAGTTTCGATCCTATAGGATCAATGGTTCAGGAGTTATGGTTGCTTAAAGTTGAGCAATTTGCAGTATTTTTGGATTGTGGATTGCAGTGACGATCGCGCGCCGTTTACCGAGCAGAACCGCTAGGTTACTACTGGATCACAAACCAAATACATAATAATTTATAGAAGAAAGGCAAAAATTTTGAGTCCGGTAAAGTAAGGAGCAGCCAAATTTTCTACCCAACTGTGTAAAGGAAATTTTTTAATGCATTTCTTAAAAAACATATGTACAGTAAAGTCGCGTTATTTTGCAAACGGCTGTGTTCTGCACGGAGAAGTAACGCGTAGGGATACTATTTTTTTGTGACTGCGTCTACCGCGCCGACCACGCCGAGAGTACAAACGAAGCCGATCGTAGGAAAGGACAGCATGTAAATACGGATCGCACGGCCGAAGCGTATCGGTGTGAATCACTACTAATCGAATTACAAAACTTCTTTAGTTTTCATTATTTTTTTATGGGACTTTCACTAAATTATTTCTGGCATTTTTCTTATTAAAATGAGTTTTGAATAAAGTTTCGAATAAAGTTTCGAACGCAAGGAAGAACAGCGTATGGGAAATGCTTTGAACTGTGCCGGCGACGGCGACTCTCTCCGCGTCTCTTTCTTTCCACTAAATATAGTTGAAATTATATCGTGTTTGGTGTCATTTTAATCAGAAAAATGCCAGAAATAATTTGGTGAAAGTACCATAAAAGAATAATGAAAAATAAAGAAGTTTTGTAATTTGATTATTAGTGGTCCACACTGATATACACGAGCCGAGATCAATCATCGCCGCCCTGCGGCGTTGGCCGTCAGTGGAGTGAGTAGGCACTTGACTAATTCTGGGTAGGCGGTCGCTAAGAAATAACGCGACTTTACTGTATACATATAACTTAACATTTACACAAGTAATTATAACCGTAATCACATCGTGTTTGAAGTCATTTTCATTAGGAGAACGAGACGAATACAGAAGTTTCATAAAAAAATCCAGAATTATAAATCTTGCAATCTTTTGCTTCGCTTACTGCAAGTCTCGCAGATACTCGATCCTCACTGGCTCGGACGTCGAGCGTGTTTACCGCTTGATTGGTTCCAAGGGGGTCCCCCAGTGGTGGGAATAAAATTTGGACAGTTACGGTAGAGATCGTTTCGATAGTTACGAAGAGAATGCAGTATATCGTTTGAATGAAACTGAAAGAACTTATTTCCACATCGAATATTTTACTGTCTCCCAAAAATGATTACGAATTTTCGTCAAAATCCATGCAGATTCATAAAAATCCGCAATCCGACTGAAAGGTAGAATAAAAGCATGCTTATTCCTGTCAATAAACAGTTTATTGTGGAACGAGAAATTTTCGTAGTGACCCCCGGCGATATCTCCGGGACACAGCTCGGTCGATTTTGAAGTCCACAATTCCCAAGACGCAACCAGACTTCATCGGTCCAGATTTAATAAAGTCACCTTGCCGCCGAGGGTAGCAACCTCGGGTCCGATAGAGCGATCCCGATGGAAAATCGTTATCTATTCCCTAGGGTGAGGAGAAGGGGGGAGGTCGTTGGAAGCGAAGCCTAGAAAACCACGATAGCTAGGGAGTGGGTCCGCGATGTTCATTCATCAGGCCAATATTTGTTTGAACGCGGGTCCAGTGGTCTGACTTATGGGATTATATCCTTCCTGTATCGGGGAGACCATTGACCCAACTCTGGCTCGCTGCCGTCTTGCATCCCTTAAAAGGATACCGTCGATTCCTGGCTGCATTCTCGCCGAACGTCGATCCTGCCGGGAATAAAGAAGCTCCGCGGGTTCAATAAGCAGGACGCTCTGGAATTCAATCGGCATCGTCTGCCCAATATTTCATATTTCCCGATATTAGCGGCATGAAACTCGACGAGTAGTTTCCGCATCCAGGGCTAGGAACTTCGGGGGCAATAACGGCAGCCGATCGATGATTAGAACAGGGGGTGGAAAATATAGCATTGACCACCGCGGTGGCACGGCGGAAATCTTCGTGACAGACGAATAGACGCAGTTGTTAGCATTCGATATTTACATTTGTAAGCGCAAAGCTTGTCGAATGGACCGGCAACTTTGTTTCTAGAGGTTTGTAGACAAGCAGTCTGCAGCAGGTAAACGAATCCGTTTCATAGCTCGTGTTACGGCGAATTGAGTGATTGCCGTGAGGATCGCCGTATTCCAACTTTTACTCTATTTTAAGATTTCTACTTATCGAGAACGCAAAGTCACTTTATTCAGCCAGAGTAACATGCCGTAGCTGAGATTTACGACTACTGACTGCGGGCACAGGATTTCGGGAGTCTTATACAGGGTGAGGCACCTAAAACAGGCCGCCTGAATTAAAGGACTCTTTATGTTAGCCACTCAGACGTCTGGCGCAACCAGATTTTTTTGTGCCACGCACAGCAGGAAACCGTCATCACGCTCGAGCTAGATGGACCGACAGGGCTTAAAACGAGCCCGGAAATAACTGTTTGAAACAGTTTCATTTCGGACTTGAGTAAAACAGTTATGAAGGACCGATATTCTAAATAACTGTTATGAAGGACTTTTGTTTGATATCGGTTTCGATTACGGTCCTTCGTACACGGATATCGGTCCTAGGATAACGGTCTAGGACCGTTATTTTTTCGGTCCTAGACCGAAAATTTTTACTAAAAAGACGACTTCGGGATTCATATGACTCCCAACCAACTTCAATCACAGATTTGTATGATAGAATTTAAGAACAGTGGGAACAAATATCTCCGGATTATTGCAAAAAATTAATAGAAATATGCCAAAGCGAATTAGTGCAGTTTTACAAGCACAAGGGTAGTGGACGAAATATTAAATATTGTCAAGTATTGGACATGGTGCAAAACCGAGTCAATCTATCTTTTTTGTCATTGCTAAACGAGGAGACGTTAATTATTGAAAAAAATTTCTTAAGTTACTTCTAACTATAATAAAAATAATTATAATGTTGACTTTTTGTTATTCTTCTATATTCCTAACAATAAATAATGATTTATACAAAACTTGTTGTTATTGGTTCAATTATGCTCCTTACTGTATGTATACTAATGAAAGAGGCATGTATGTTAATAAATATGTTCTTCATTCTTCTTTAAGAAATTCTGAATGACAAAAAGGTATTTCACTGCAATCATGGAATGAATTGTAGTACAACTGGTTAAACAATAGGAAGCTTTGCTGAAAATTTTAATTACTTACTGAAATAGTTAGAATCTTAACAAATGTTTTGCGCAATTTAAAATGTCCTGGGAAAACTTAGAAAATAATAATACATTAACGAAAAGATGATTAGGGAACACAGTATGAAACGAGCTTTTGGAACAACACAATAGTTATTAAAAATATAAAATGTCCTTTGCATCCATATTCCACATCTATATGGTTCAATATTAAAAATTATTGTTGTAACTGTTGTTTGGTTCAAGATGTGTTGTCCTATCGATTTAAAACTTCCTAATCATATGAAATTGAAATACAAATAATTATTGACAATAATAAAAACTTTTTATTCTAGAAGTTACAAAGCAATTGGAATGTCAAAGAGATCTTGAGAAACTTTCGCGGTGGTAATGCGGACAATTTGAATTGATATTGGCTTCGGAGACGCCATTCTGCATTTTAATTACGTTTCGCCGTCGGTCGCAGTGTTATAACAATTTTAAACAAGTTGTATTCGCCGGAGTTATATGTATAACGACGCGTCGTTTCAATGATGCTTCGAAATTTGAGCCGGCTGGATATAATTAATTCTCTGACAAATATTCAATATTTAAACTGCCACTGTGAAATATTATCCGTTACTTGAACACAGAGAGGTACCGAAATTCGTGCGAGTGACAGATAACGGACATGTTTAACCGGTAAATGAAGCTTTCATATTTGATTACATTGTAATTTTCTTTTGTAAGAAAAGTTGTAATACTTTATAATTACAATTCCAAGTAAAGAAAGTAAAACCTTCTCTTTCTACTTTGTTTTTCCTTGTTTCGTTTTATAAATGCAAATTCAATTAGTGATCCGCGTACTCAATTTCATTTCACGAATAATTTTCATTCCGTAGAACAGGAGAAGCAATTTTACGAATAAAATTGTGAACAAACGGACAATGAATATTTATGGTTAAAACAGGTGAGGGAAATTGTTCGAAATCAAAGGACTGCATAGTTTATCAATTTCTAATATTCCCGTTTTATCGCGGTTATCCGACATTAATAATTATGACACAATTTCGGTTGAGCAGATGCGTAAATCGAATTGATCACGGTGAATTAGTGACCGCTACACCTAGCCCGCTAGCCTCAACACAGGCAAGAGCTGCGGCGCCGTTATTGGCGCCACGATTCGATTATGTTGCATCAAAACGCAGCGGACGCACGTGCCTGCCCTCATTTGCGACACAGCCTTCTGATTCACTGGTCTGTCTGGGATTGACTGGCTTAATTAAATTATCTTCTATCGCTTCCCATTTGTCCGATTCTCCGCGCCTTGTCGCCGCTTCCTTTCACCCGTCATTCAACGCTTTTTCACTATTCCATTATTCCTGATTCGCGATTACTATGTATTAAATCGGTCGTGTTGCGAATTAATGCCATGCCATTAGACCTGCTTTATAAACTTATCATATAGTCGCTGGAATCAAGACGCTCTTTCAATATATTCGAACAAATTTATTTTTTGAACTTTTTTCGTATAGCATTTTGTAGCCGACTAAGGACTAATTAATTTTGTTCCAAACATTTTTTTATCTGGCTACTGTGGGACATTCTGTATATTTATAATAAAAATGAGTAGATAAAACACAAAATATTACAAACATCAACAAATTTAAAGATCACACTGTTCGTAGATAAAATAGAAAATATCAAAAATGTCAAATAAACTGAAGATCATTGTTCTATTGTCTTTTATGCACTGCGATTATTAGCGGTGAAAATAAATTTCAATTTACTCCTTTCCGAAAATGTTTATTTTGCGATAGGATGCACAGTGTAATTATAACATTCACAGTGAAAAATCGCGATTTAACGATCAATAACTTTCTGGCTACTGTGGGACACCCTATAGATCTGTAAAAAAAATCAGTAGATAAAATACAAAATATGACAAACATCAACAAATTTAAAGATCACGCTGTTGGTAGATAAAATAGAAAGTATCAAAAATGTCAAATAAACTGGAGATCATTGTTCTATTGTCTTCTATGCACTGCGATTATCAACAGTAAAAATAAATTTCAATTTACTTAGTAGTTTCGCTACTTAGTAGTTTCTCTACTTAGTAGAGTCGCGTTATTTGTCAGCGACCACGCACGCTATGGTATTAGTCAGCAGCCTACTCACTCCACTGACGGCCAACACCGCAGGGCGGCGATGATTGATCTCGACTCGGGTATATCGGTGTGAACCACTACAAAACTTCTTTATTTGTCATTATTCTTTTATGGGACCTGCACCAACTTATTTCTGGCATTCTCCTGATTAAAATGACACCAAACACGATATAATTTCAACTGTATTTAGTGGTTTAATCGATGATAAAAGTTTCGGGCGCAAGGAAGAACAGCACATGGGAAAAAAAGAGACGCGGACTGTCGCCGTCACCAGCACAATTCAAAGAATTTCCCATACGTTGTTCTTCGTTGCGTTCGAAACTTTCATCGTCGATTAAACCACTAAATACAGTTGAAATTATATCGTGTTTGGTGTCATTTTAATCAAACAAATGCCTTAAATAAGTTGGTGAAAGTCCCATAAAAAAATAATGAAAAATAAAGAAGTTTTGTAATTCAATTAGTAGTGATTCACACCGATACGCTTCGGCCGCGCGACCCTTATTTACATGCTATCCTTTTTCGGCTTCGTTTGTGTCGGCGCGGTACACGAGGTCATAAAAAGATAATGTCGGCATGCGATCCTTGTCCGTGCAGAACACAGCCGTTTGCCAAGAATAGCGACTTTACTGCCTCCTTTCCGAAAATGTTTATTTTGCGATACGATGCACAGTGTAATTATGATCATGTATTCACAGTGAAAAATCGCGATTTAGCGATAATAACTTTCGTTAATGTAAACAATAGCATTGTACACGTGCACAGAAAGAGCAGAATTTTTTCTCCGGATTTGTATGGCTCTATAAAGTGTTCGACAATATTGCCGTGGGGGGTAGATCGAACTCACTTTACACGAATGCACGTTACATCGGGGATTCTACGGTAAATGAGATACAGGGAGATAAACAGTGAGTGGTGCAGGTGTAATTGCAAGTAGTTGACGTTTTTTAGTCGTGTAATGCCGGTCTACCGACATTTCCGTGGGTCGTCGCGCCGCCGATGAAATTATTGAGAGGACATAAAAGTCCGGGAGAAAAACAGATCGCAAAAGCATGAAATTGCTTGCGCACGATCCACGATATCGTGGACAAAGTATCAATCGGACGAGAGATGTCCGGCAAACGCAACCGGTGATTTGGTGAAACGCCAGCTGTTATCGCGAGCGTTGTGTATAGAGCAATTGATTGCGTTTGGATTATGCACCGCGTTGTTGCGCCCCTGGAAAATTGCACGTTTTCATTCGAATGAGATCGCGGTCGCCATTGTGGACCACTTCCGACGCATGGTGGCTCGCAAAAATATGCAAACCGCGCGAAATTGGTCGGATTAAAGCGTGAAGTATAACACTCGATTGTACTCGTTGTTGTTCCACACTTTTGAGCGAATTTGCACTTCCAAACTCGACGGCAAGAAAATATTTTGTAAAGACAGATTATGTGTAAACATATTATTTATTTGTTTGTTGTTTATACACATGATTTACAATTAACTATAACATCATTGACATATAATGTTGTTGGGGTTTGGTGTAGAACAACTGATCTGCTATAACGAACTTTCTTATTAACCGCACGTGCTATACATGTGTTACATATGCATGCACCCACTTGTACAGTTCAATAATTGTGTGTAATTAAATAATAATAATTTAATTAAATAATTAAATAATTGTGTCTAAATTAAACTGAAACATAATCAAAGTTAATTTAAATTTGGAAAATAGCACATCAGGACTAACAATAAGTTATTCTTGAAAAGGAAATTTGAATAATATGTTCGAATTAAAAGCATGGAAAGATTAGAAATTATACTAAATTAAAATTTGAAAAATGGCACATCAGGACTAGGTTATTGTTAAAAAGGAAATTTGAATAAAACGTTCAAATTCGAAACACGAAAAGATTGAAAATTACACTTGATAAAAATCAATGGTTCAATGAAGGACTGAATTTATTCTAATGAATCGAACGACGATGAAATATAAGTACTATAAAAGGAAGAGTCTGAGAGCACCGTGAGTGGGAGCGTATGATCAAGCTCAATATAAATTCGGGATTTTTAATACGCGATCTGAAGGAGTAATTCAGTGAAAGGAGCAGCCGAAGACGTTTAATACACGTCGAAAATCGAAAGGAGATTTTCTATGCTGCAGGGGTAAATCCAGCCATAACGCCGAAAAGATCGACGATTGAGAGGAGAGGAGACGATAGTTGATGCGGCTGATTCGAAGGATAAGAGGAGCCGAGCAGGGGCAAGATCCTAGCAGGGCGGGAAATGACGGGAGGAATTCGGAATGATGCAAACATTGGCCTAAAGGCACAGTCTGAATATGAAATCACGATGAACAAACTTTAATATCCAAATGTAGATCACGCGGAGGGGAACGCTAGGTATTGGCGACAGACGAGGAAAAGATAAGGAAACGGTCGGGAAATGCCTTTTATTCTCCGTTGAGCAATACGCGAGCATTCTGCGTTATTGGTTCTCTGGTCCTCTGGCGCTCTGCTAGTTATTCATGATCAATCGTTTGCCGATCAATCTTTTGTTTTCTCGGCGAACGGGAATACCTACTGATAACACGAGTCTTTTAGCGTCCGGTCTGCTGCATCGTATTATTATCTTCTTTCTAGCAAAGGAATTCTTGCAGATTCTTCGAACCTCTTCGAGTGGAATTAAGACAACGATTGTGATTGATTGATTCTTTAATCTCTGGTAGAATTGCGGTAACGTCAAGACATAGTGAAAAACGTTTTTTATTATTTTTTATTTGTATTGCTTCATACCGGAATATACAAGAATATACTAGAATATATTAAAATATACCAGAATTCACTAAAATATACCAGCATATACAAGAATATACTAGAATATACCAGAACACATACCAGATTATACAAGAATATACTAGAATATACCAGAATATACCAGAATATGCCAGAATATACCAGAATATACCAGAATATACCATGCGTGACATTTTTCTGATTAAAACGAGACTAAACATGACACAATTCGGTGCATATTTGTTCGTTCAATTGATGATGATGATTATGATCTCTCAATATGACACATGTTTCTAAACATGCATTTCACAAAGTAATTTAAGTTGCAAGATTTGAAATAACAAATAAAACGATGATATAAATGAACTAAGTTTTTTATAAATGTCGTGCGACTTGGAGACTTGTGTTCCCATTCTACTTTCCCCTTCCACAACGCTAGTCCCAACGCTTCCGCTGCGAAGACGCCGGTCGCGTGATGCGTTCCGGTACTGACAGAGAGAGGGTAACTGCTTCCCCCCAGTTCGTGCTCCCTCCCCTCATCTGGCAAAAGTAGTTTACTTCGTTTAGAAAAAGAATGGGTTCCAGATAGATTGTTGAAATTGTTCTACGCAAAATGCTTTACGACGTACTACTCTGCTGCAACGTAGATAAGTTTACAACTTCTACTTTGTGTTTTTTTCGTGATCCACGGTTGGCAAACTTAGTCGTGCGGTTACCTATCTCACGAGAGTATCTTACATACTCGGTTTCATAGTCTCCTTGATAAACAGCTTTGCATACGATATTAATTTATCCTTGCTTGCTTCGATACCGCATGCACGCAACAAGAGAGAACGTTTCTTCAAATAAGGTTAACCCACGGAAATATGATTGCGAAGAAAATTCGATTGCACGTAATACTTCGCGTGTAAACAGACATTATTCCGGAGTTCTTTGTACTCGCACGAATTCACCATTTTATCGTTATTATAGTACTGCAAACATTTTTTTATCACATCATATCCAAATGGTACAGCGCACAATTTTCGTAACAATATCCCCGATAAAACGATTCCAACCTATTTTGAACGGAATAAAGATCGCTGCGAAACAATACGCTCTTGCAGTATTTGGTTTCCTTTATTTTTTTAATAATCATGTCCAAGCTGTAAAATTAGTACGATATAATTCTTTGAAATTTGTTAAATTAGAGAACAAAAGAAGAATGGTAGAAGTTCTGTATTAAACAATATTATATTAAAATTATATAATATAATTACATAATATAGCATACAGTTTACCTAATTATATCAGGTTGGCTTATTATGCAATTTCAAAAATCCTGTTGATAGAAATAGTTTGTCAACGACGGCAGTAGGATTCAAACAGAACAAAACAATAAAATTATTATTGTTATACGAAAAATAGAATATTGATTCCAGTTACATTGTCGAGCAGTTCGAAATTAAACTGCAAATATACACACGCCGGTAAATGTAAATGCATTGCATTCCGGAAGTATTCGAGCACAGGTGCCCGGTTGAACCGTTCGACATTAACGATATTAGATGCCGGGTGTAACATGAATTATGGAGAGAAATTTATTCCTTTGCTACCATTGAACAACTCTGATGGTTTCAAGTATCGACGCTGCGGAACATGTTATAGCTCATAAACACTAATTATGTCAATCTGGGACTTGTGACGAATTAAAGTTAGACGTTCACCGAATTACTTACTATCCGGAATCTACAGTTAGGAGCACAACTGATCGCACACACTTTTAAATCAGAATAACTTTTTTATGAATGGATCAAATGACTTCAATCTCTCTGTAAGGCTAGAAGGATTAGTTTAGTAAATCACGTCTAATAAATATGTTGAAAAAATGCATTTGATCGGAATTGTGAAAAACAATAGTAAAAATTGATTTTTACAATTTTTTTAGCTGAGGCAATAACGAAAAAATATTTGTTTTGTAAACTCGTATAAATTAAGTTATACTTAATAAAATTGGTTAATTGGTTTACAAATTATAAACGATCAAAAGTGGTAATAATGACAGTTATCGTTTACGTTCAACGTTACAGTTGATCGTTTATAATTCGTAAACCAATTAATCAATTTCAATGAAATTTTCAGAACGTATATCATTTATACGAGTTTAAAAAACACATCGTTTAAATTTTCGTTATTGGCCAAGCTAAAAAAGTTGTAAAAATCAATTTTTAGAATTGCTTTTCACAATTCCGACCAAATGCATTTTGTCAACATATTTATTAGACGTCATTTATTAAACTTATCCTTCTATCCTTGCAGAGAGATTGAAGTCGTTTAGTCCATTCATAAAAAAGTTATCCTGATTTAAAGTGTGTGTGATCAGTTGACTGCGGATGTTTCAGAAAATAAAATTTTCATACACCAATTGCAAGCTATAGGAGCTAATTGTGGGTAAAAATTTATTTTCCTCATTAATGATTTTTATATGTTAAAAGTAGTATATCGGCATTGTTAAACTCTTTTAATCTTTTTCCTGTTTTGAATTACACCTACTCATTTTTGTCGTAAATGCATAAAATCCGCAGTCTAGTGATCAGTTATGCTCCTAACTGTATATGTAGTAAGAAAGAAACATCTTCGCATTTTGACGTCGACATATGAACGTCTGGCACTCGCAATAATTAATAGACTGCGGATTATGTATTTATGACAAAAATTGGTAGTTGATATTTAAACCAGTGGACAGATTTAAAAAATTTAAGAAGATCAATGTATTAATTGCAGCTTATGAACATTATTAAAGAATGAAAATAATCATTACTTGGCCCTTGTTTGTTGCAGATGATGCAAACAATTTTTATTTTGCATGAAGTTCCGCAATCTAATAATTAATCAAATGCAGCATTATTTTTACCACAAATATTTTACCTGTCGCATTGAGCTTTGGGACTTTCAATCCACAATATGCAAAGAGCATTTGTCAGTCGCGCAATATAATCAGTTAGTTACATAAAAATTTTCCAAGTTAATCACAGCGGTCAGAAATGAAATGAGAATGTATTGCTTTGTCTGATAATTTCTATAAGTAATATAGGAAGTTTTGTATATATCTCCTATTCATCTTTGTCATAAACGCATAAAATTCAAAAAGGTTCCATTTATGAATATGAACACATTTCTTACAAATTACTTAGTAAAACCAGAGAGAAATAAATTCCTATTTGGCTTCTACGTCTTCAAATGAATACCAACCATTTTCATTTTTCATGGAGGTCCACATTATTACGTTGTATTGTATGCATCTTACAATAAAACAAAAATTTGACCGTGGAAGTCAAGGTCAAGGACACTTCTGCCAGGAAAACCAAAGATTTCTTTACACCCTGCACATTATGGAATTTCTTAAAAATTCTATGGATCAGAGTTTGATGTGCCACTTGTAGGTCTCAGTGGCACTCGGAGCGAATGAAAATAACAAAGAGACCGATAAAAATAGTAAAGGTCCGATAGCTAGTTTCCGGCCGTGTGAAATTGTAAGCAAGTTCGTGTCCCAAGAAATATAATGGCTGCATTACACCCGAGATTCGGAGACGTTAGGACTTTTAAGGGTGTCGAGTGTGCAACGTTTCCGGACCGGGTTCAGGGGTGTGGCGGGATGAGTGTGCAAGGGAGGAAGTTGTAAGCAGTAACTTTCGCGAAGTGCCTTTCAGCGATTAAGAAGAAACTTTCGCGATTTACAGTGAATTTCGCAGGGAGCCGCAGACTTCGACGATCCAATCGAAGATTTACGACTGAAATCGCCATTTGAACTTTATATCTTTTCGAACAACTTCGGAATTGGAAGGGCTTATAAGTATCGGCCCTGGCGAGCCATTATCGACGCCGGTTCCCTTTACATTTAATTGCGCCGACGATATAGAATTCCGATTGTTCCGAATTAGCCAAATTGTTTCTTGCTAGCGCCCGAATTTTTCATTGTCAGTGGAACATACAGTGAGCCACGAAGGTATTCGAACGCCCTTTAAAATAGAATAACCTTTTTATAATTGTACCAAACGACCTGATTTTTTATAATCAATTAGAAGCATTGGTTTATGAAATTATATGCAAAAAAGATTTTCCAATAATTATAATTTACAAGGTTACATGCAACAATAAAAAAGGCATTTTTTTAAATCTTTTTATTTGGGCCCTTAATGAAAATTTAAAATATATGTTTGATAGATCTATGTCAGTTATACACATGAAAATTTCATCGAAATCGGTTGACGCAGGAGAAAACGACACGCTTCATCATTTTTAACCGCTTGTTCTCCAGTCAATGAATGCTTAAAAGGGGGGTGTAGAGGGAAATGGAAGGAATACAATTTTTGACTTTGGGACTTTGTTCGGACTAGTTAGGAGGTAAATATACTAAAAGTCCCCACTCCTAAGAGATGAGCGGGGTGCAGAGGGGCACGTAAAAGGTCCCTTTTTTCGGTTTTTCGCTTATATCTCGGGAACTATGCATCCTAGCGATAAGACCATCCTATACAAAATTAAAGCTGATAAAACATGCCACAAGATTGATTTCATTCAGTTTTTCGCTATCTCGCATAGTTTCCGAGATATCCGCGTTCAAAATTCACTAATTTTTAAAAAAAAATTTTTGCCTCACGTTTTTTGCCTTATTAAAACGCTATATTATACAGTGATATAACGTTTTTATCATATTCGGTATTATATTTTGCACCGGGGTTAGAAATTTGTTGGTGGTTAGCTCCCATCCATACATCTGAGGAGGCAGCTCATGTCCCAACCACATCTGGACTTGATGATATGTCCTAAGAGAATGTTGTTTCGCTGCCCCCTGACTTGGTGGGAGGCATGAAATGTCAGGTTTGATATTGGCCACCGATTTAACAAAGATTTGGTAACGGTAACCGTCTACAATGAAGGCGGTGCGCATACTCCAACATCGCCCCCTAAGTCCGTAGACTAATCACGTATTAATCTGGTCATCAGAGAGGGGGTAAACTGTATTCCCCTCGATTTCCTCTGGCGACTCTGACTTTGAAAATTCTTTTTTTCAAAATTAGTGAATTTTGAGCGCGAATATTTCGGAAACTATGCGAGATAGCGAAAAACTGAATGCAATCAATCTTGTGGCACATTTTATCAGCTTTAATTTTGTATAGAATGGTCTTATCGCTAGGACGCATAATTTCAGAGATATAAGCGAAAAACCGAAAAAAGGGACCTTCTACGTGCCCCCCTGCACCCCGCTCACCTCCTAGGAGTGGGGACTTTTAGTATGTTTACCTCCTAACTAATCCAAACAAAGTCCCAAAGTCAAAAATTGTGTTCCTTCCATTTCCTTCTACAACTTTTCGTTGACTGGACTATGTAGCTCGTGTGTATGTTCATCGATTTAGATGAAATTTTCAGCATGTGTATAACTAGTATAACTAGTATAGTTTTAAAAAATGCCTTTTCTATTTTTGCATGTAACCTTGTAAATTATAATTTTTGGAAAATCTTTTTTGCATATCATTTCATAAAGCAATGCTTCTAATTGGTTATAAAAAGTCAGGTCGTTTGATACAATTATAAAAAGTCTGGTCGATTGGTACAATTATAAAAAAATTATTTTGTTTTAAAGGGCGTTCGAATACTTTCGTGGCTCACTGTATACCGGTAAGAATTATTGTTCGAGATAGTCTTCGGAAAGAAATTTATTGTTTTTTTTTTGTTAATCATTTGAATTATTTTAAAATAATTGTTTAATTGAAAAAAAATAATTATTTAAAATAAAAATGCCCATATTCTTATATTTTCATAATGCTTTATGTTTCGTCCATTCATTTTTCCCATAAATGCATGAAATGCATTTCTTTGTGCAAACCAAAACAATTAGAAATTTATTGTTTCACTTAATATTTTAAATTACTGAAAAATAACGGATACTCCTCATGCTTCCATTGTTTTATGCTAAAATTCATTCTTGTCGTTTCATGCATTTGAAATATAACATATTGAATTAGTAAAATATATATAATAAATTAGCAAAAAACTTTTTAGAGAGACTGGTTACAAAGAAAGATATTTTAACATTAATATATTTATATAATAAATTTGCTGAAAAATAATTTCAACATTTTTTGTAGTTTATGAGTCACTGCGTACGAGCACTATTCTACACAGTGTGCAGGTAAGGGATATAGCATTCAACGTCCGTAGCGAAGTTAATTCGCTTTATGTGTTCGAGGAATCTTACTTCTAATTTTACGTTCCATAAACTAACAATACACGTAACGTTTATAGTTTACTACGTAGCGTGAAGCACACGTGTATCACATGTATACGACATCCCTTGGAATTGGGACAGGCTATAGCTCTTTTTAAGTGAAAATGAGGAAAATAAATGGAAGAAAATGTGGCATGGTTTAATGAGATCTACATTCATCTCTATGTTTTCGTCTTTTTCCGACTGCAGAAATGCAACCACGTAATTGCAATATTTATTTCAAGCGAATTCGTAGGCAGTAACTTTTTATCACTGTTTAGTCTATAGTAGTCATTTGATTATTTTATGAAGGAAAAATTAGCAGAAATCACTACTGTTCCTTGTTAGACAAAACTTTAACAAAAATACAATTTTTTACGAGTGCTTCCATTTCTGACCTTGTATGATCTTGAAGATCATTATGTCGTAAAAGAATGCATAGAATTTCATTGAAAAAATTGAAGATCACCTTCGTTTCTAAAAAATGATATAGATAAAAAGAATTTCAAACATGTTTTCGTCTTTCATTTCCTCCCTCGACATAATCTTCCTCTAGATTACGATGAAGAAAATAATTTCCCAGCTTCCTGGCTTCACTTATACAGGGTCCCCCCGTTAAGTTATGTCACCATTTTTTAGGCATTTCCGATAGTGCAATCAAAAAATGTTTCAGACAAAAGTTTGTCAGTACTTGACGAGCTACATGTTCGCATATTCTTAAATCTAAAAAAATGCTTTTTATATAAAAATGTAAAAGTCACCTTGACTTTTTTAAATGGCACATGTTTTGCACATCATAGGATTGTTGCTGATGTCGAGACGAATTCAACAGTGTATTATACTATGACCTTGAAATGACCTCAAACTCGAAAATTTTGTGCAAACGTAATGTTACCTTGCGTATTAAGTTTCTTCACAATATAATGAATCGTGGACTTACTTCTGTATGCAAGTTTTTTGCATTCATTCTTGCGATTCATTTTGTTATAGTGTTTATAATGAAAATTTTGACAGAAATTTTTAACACTGTTTCGCCTGGTAAACTAAGCAATGTTTGTTTCCATTCTGTGAGCGTTGGAAATTGTTTGTTTACATTCTGTTAGCGTCGGAAACTCTTAGTTGTCCAAAGTTCGAATACTTTTGTGAGCCACGTCTGATACGTGTTTACAATACATGTATTGCAAAAACGGTATATATTGTTAAATTATTTTCTAACTTTGTTTATGTAGTCTTGAGGCCCATCCCTTTCTATATGTGGGATATTACATCAAATCCTTTAATCTAACATACATATCTCATTAGTTGAGTGTTAGAATTGTAAGCGTCCGAATACTTTCGCGTATGAGTGTATGTGCAATGTACATATCGCATTAAATATGATCGTGATGCCCAGCCAGATTCTTTTCAACCAGGCAATGATCCCATTGTAACTGATTACGCCCGTGGTTGATCTTACAAGATCGTTCAGGCCTTGTGATGTTCGCACTGCGAAGTGCCCGCTAATCAATTTTGTTCGAAGGACCACCTTCCTGGTCGGAAGGATTAAACACAATTTTTTGTACAACAAAACTATATTTCAATAGGTGAAAACTGTTTGCAATTGCGTTACAATTTTAACAAACAAACAAACTGAGAATTAGCTCCTATGACGGTGCCTAGTCTGCACAGCAGAGAGAGATGGTTCTAAGTACGAAACCTTGCTAATTCTGATTTCGATGGTCAGAGTGAACCTAGTCGATGGCTCGGCGATCCCTTCCCTTGCGTGCCAAGTTTCCCTTTCCTCCGAAGTTGAGGGTGGGAAAAACTAAAACCAAGGGCTCGGAATGGGCCCAGGAAAGGCAGGAGAGGTCGCGAAATGCGGAGACATGGCCCGATGGAGGTGGAGAAAGTAAGCGCCCGCGTAATGGTTCACGTGCCTCAAGGATGACGAAAGCGAGGCAGAAAAAACCCTACATCTGGAACCTATAAAACGCTAGGGGTATACTTGCGACCCCGGGCAAGTCAAGATGCGGATGGCGAAAGCAGGGAAAACGGAATCCTAAGACCTAGGTACGGGTGGCAATAACCTTTAACGAAATTACGGTGACAAGCCCAATCCATAGCCAGATGCCCAAACCTCGTCCCATTTCTAAAATATAACTGCCGTACCTGACCTTGACTAAACGCTGGCCGCTACAGTAACCAAGCCATAAAATTTCGCGACTGCATAATTGCAGTTCTCGCAGCGCATCTCGACTAGCGGGCTAGCGCAAAATGGGGAAACGCCGCTAAATATTTAATCTGGTTTTTACGCGTGGCCGCGTATGAATCTATGCGAGAATCACGTTCTTGCATCCGCGGAGCGTGTAGACGTTGAACGAGGTGTCGCGGTGCAAAAAATCGATCCTTCAGTTTTGCCCTAATTTCCGGTCGTGTTCTAGGAAGGACTCGGGTCAGCAGGAATGGAATGAAACTGTATTAGTCGCGCGGCAACCTGGGAATTGGATTCAATTTTTGGATATTTGGATCGGCGGTCAAGTTCCAACTTGCTAGCGGGCATTCAATAATGCATGTCGCTACGCTACGCTAATGCTTAACCCCTTGCCGTATTTTAACGAGTCAGACTCGTGATGAAGATTTTTAAGTCTAACAAAGATGAATGTTATGCCTTTCTTTTCCGATGAAATAAAATCCGATTCGTTTGTAATCAATATTTAAGCATTAAAATAAACGTAGCCATACAAAAAATATAAATTTTCTTTTTTCTTCTACGACATTTTGTTACGACATAATTATATAGATAAAAAAATGGCATTACATATTTTTTAGTACATAATATTATTGCTTATGTCAAAACGAGTTCAACGGCCTGGTATACTATGATCTTGGCACGACCTTGACAGTAAGGTCTTAGCAATAAGGCAGGTTTGAGTTGATGTTGGTCAAGATATTGATCTCTCGAAAGAAATATCAACAACTGAATACTTACTGTTAAGGTCATGCCAATATATAATCTCGTCTTGACATAAGCAGGTCTAATTATAACAACAACTCAATATTTCATAATGACTTCCGGTCTAATTTAATCAGAACTTGTCAAATCAGAGTAACAGACTAATCTAGTTAAGCGATTCCAGCGTCCATTTTGCAACTGCATTATAATAATTGCGAGTCGATTAATCAATGAAATTGAATTACTTCGGCAAATTTGAAATATGGTTGCTTTTACGTTTGCACGCAGATTGAATATTAGATCGAGAATCTGGATTGTTCGAACGACCGATTGTTAACCATTGTAAACGCAACTATACGAGGAGCAAAGTTTACAATATATCAATCCTCGTTCCGTTTTAAATTCTCCGCAATTGTGTGTTTTACTTCGGCCGTACACGCCACCATACGTTATTACAGTGCTAGATAATCAGCATCGAGATTAATTTTCGGAAAATTCGAACACAGTTTCCACG
Organism: Lasioglossum marginatum; assembly: GCA_028455795.1. Lineage (NCBI taxonomy): Eukaryota > Metazoa > Arthropoda > Insecta > Hymenoptera > Halictidae > Lasioglossum > Lasioglossum marginatum. The sequence continues at coordinate 7,041,191 of CM052242.1, forward strand.
CTTGTCGCTAACAGCTGTCCGAGTTTAGTGTGGCCGAACACATGGACTTCGGTTTTGGCACCGCACCCCCAAATTCCCAGCGCGGCGTGGAACGCAATGAATACGATTAATTAATGATGCAATGACACAGGAGGTGCGGACGCTCGTAGTTTCTGCGTTTCTATATCCCGCTGGACCGCGTATGCGAACAGTCCTCGGTCAACCATTGATTGTTGTTCAACCTATCAGATTTGTTTATTTCATATTTTCCACGACGATTATTGCGTTTTTCATGATATCTCTTTCAATCTTTCACAATTACAAACATTTTTAGTTTCTGAAATTTATAGAGGGCGGATCAGTGTAAATTCCTGAGCATGGAAACCGAGATAATTAAGTTTATTTTGGATTAGTTGTAGAATAATAAAGTTGTGTGAAAAATCAACAAAGGGGCATTCTATACGAATTTCTTTCCAACAAATTTTTTTTTGTAAACTACAAGAAGTTCTTTCTTTCGTTGTTACAGTTACTCGTTTCTGTTTATAAATGCATACAATCTGCAGTCCAGTTCTGCATATCATATTTCAAAAAATGACCATCGCGTTCATTTGGCAGCAAAAGGACAATTTACATTGGAAAAATGAAAGTTGAACGAAGGCTAAAAGGTTTAACAAACGAAAAAGATAAACTTGTCGAATTTGAGAAAAGAATAGTGTCAGGCATGTACGACTGAAGCGTTAACCCTTTGCACTCCAAATTATTTTTCAATTTTATCAAAGGACAGTTCCTTGACTGCTACTTATTTTAAACAATTTTATTTACTAATTATATTAAATATAACTCTCAAACTTTGTTGTAATTTATATTTGTGGAACTTATATTGGTCTTTAACTAAAAAATAAGAAATTAAATAAATAAAGGAAGAATCCAAATACATATAAAAATCCGTTTCATTTACATTTGTCTTACTCTGTGTCGAGTCACACTCGACAAAGGAGTGCAGAGGGTTAATAATTGCAATTATGCTAACTCAAATGTCACCAATGCTCTACATATCTTTTTTGGGGGTGGACCGCGGAAGAATTCCATAGTTTGCAAATTGGCTTTTCGAATTAGCATTCCTAATAAGGTAACGATGATACACCGCTTGATTGGACGTTTCTTGCAGCAACACGCCAAACAGGACTTTGTATTCTCACAATCGCGTCGCACGATCACGGATCACAATGTGTCACGGGAATTCGTTACCAGGATATTGATTTCGGTTCCGGCAGCGATCCTGATCGAGTGTCGGCCGAGTTTCCACTGTGGCCTACGCGAACGTGACTTCACCCGAAATAGGAGATCATGATTCGGATAAATTCATTGCTAAATATTCAGCGATCGCTGATACAAATAGTAGCGGCATGTGTGTCACTGGAATGCTTTGAATAATTCAATAGGCACGCCAGGTATTTTCCCGCTTTCCTTGTTCGTGTCGAAGTGTTCGGCGAAGCTTCGTTCCTAAGCGGGAAAATAGTTCGCGTTTTATGTCGAATTTCCATACATGTGTTACGTTTTCGGAAAAGAGGCCTAGCACCATGAGATTAATATTTACAGTAAAGTCGCGTTATTTTGCAAACAGCTGTGTTTTGCACGGAGAAATATCGTGTAGGGAAACTATTTTTTTATATACAAAGGTAGCCGAACGTAGAATAGGCTAGCATGTAAACACGGATCGCGCTGTTCTTCCTTGCGCCCCAAACTTTCATCGTCAATTAAACCATTAAATAATGTTGAAATTATATCGTGTTTAGTGTCATTTTAATCGGAAAATGCCACAAATAATTTGGCGAAAGTCCCATAAAAAAATAAATAAGTTTGGTAATTGGATTAGTAGTGGTTCACACCGATATACCCGAGCCGAGATCAGATTACGCGGCATGTTTACACTGCTCGAAGATCGAGGCAGCTCAAGCTTCACGGCCCCTGCGGCGTTGCCCCTCAGTGGAGGGGGTAGGCACTTGACAAATTCTGAGTAGACGGCCGCTGAGAAATAACGCGACTTTACTGTACTTTTTACGGGAACATTATCGTTGCGGATTGTCATGCAAAATAAAAATCGTTTTAACTGAAGTACGGAGGACATTTCTGACCACTTACGATAGTCATAATTACATTTATTCAACTTCTTACGTCAACCAATTCTGTTTTACATATTTTTGAGTCCGTTTCTTGGGGATGTACAAGGTGCCAAGAAATGATGTGTAAAAACCGTTACAGTGAAAAATGAACCGTTCTCTTGAAAATAGACGTTAACGTTTAAATAACACATTAAACTTACTTGATTCAGAATTTCATTAAAACATAACGTAATACCTATGAGAAGAGTGCAATAGATAAATCTGTACACCTATCGAAAATATTAACAAAGAATAAATTTATATTTGATCTGTACATTTCGTTAACACAACATTAACAAACATTAAAGCTGGTCAATTTCTTGAAACATACAAAATTAATTAATCAAATGACCCTTATGAGGTTGACCTACAGTGGCCGGAATTAATATTCGGACGCTCTAAAAAAGACGATAACTTTTTTAATATTGTACTAAAGGATTTGAACTTTTTGGGAAGTTAGAGCAATTAGTTTACTACAGGATATGAAAAGAAATTTTTTCAAAAATTGCAATAGATCGGAATTGTAGAAAAAATACTAAAAGTTGCATTTTACAATTTTTTTGTAAATTGAAAATTTAAAAAATGCGTTTTGTAGATCTGTGTCAATTAAACATATTCTAAAAATTTCATCTAAATCGGTTGGTGCGGGAAAAAACGACAGGCATTGAAGGATGTAAGAATCCTTAGATTTATTGCAGTTAGAGGCCGAAAATCATGAAAATCAGCAATTTTTACCATCTTTAAACGTTTGTAGCTCATTGCAACGTCGACCGATTTTGACGAAATTTTTAGAATATGTTTAATTGACACAGATCTACAAAACGAATTTTTTAAATTTTCGATGTAGGCACACATAAAAAATTGTAAAATGCAACTTTTAGTATTTTTTCTACAATTCCGATCTATTGCAATTTTTGAAAAATTTCTTTTCACATCCTGTAGTAAACTAATTGCTCTAACTTCCCATAAAAGTTCAAATCGTATAGTACAATATTAAAAAAGTTATCGTCTTTTTTTGAGCGTCCGAATATTAATTCCAACCACTGTAACTTAAGTAATAGATAAAAAAGAAAGTTTGTCACGAGGGGGCAATTTGATTTCTCATATTCGCAGGAATCTGAATTTATACGATGAGAAATCTGAAGCGTAATGGGGCGAGGGAATTAAAAACCACTTTGTTTATCGAAAACGAATGAAAAACCCGTAAAAATACTTAAACTTGTTCCACCTGATTTCCCAAGGTTTGCCAGCGTGGCTGTAGACTGTTACAGGAGGAAAAACGAGGGGTGGAAAAAGTTGCGCAAGGACGAGCACGATAATAATGCGCTCATTAAGGGAAATCTCGCCCTCGCCGCCATGTACTCGGTATTTCGTCGAAACTTTTCGAGTTCTTGAACGAATTCTTTGTTACGCTTTTACACGTGTGGTCGACCCTCCCGTGTTCATATCAAGCCTAGATTTTCATTTGTAATTGCTACAGAATGTTCTTAAGACGGCCGACGCAGTTGTTTCGTTGATGAGAAAAGTTTTATTCGGCATTTCCTCTCCAATTCTGTTTATTAGTGTAACGACTTAAGGTACGGACGTGTCGCTCGAAATATTTTCCATTATTCTGGTACCATTACGAATTAACGTTGTTGTGATTGTAAAATCATTTTTAAAATCAGTTTTAAAATCAATCGTAAAGTATTTATAAATATTTATAAATTGTCAAACTAAATTCATGCAACATAATTATTAATTACATGCTACTACAATAAAAATAGTCTATTCAATATTTAAAAATTATTAATCATTGAAAAATGTAATTATTCATATATCCAAAATGTAGCATGTAATTCAAAATACATTTCAGTATTAGGGAATCTATGTTTACATTAAAGAAGGTAAAAATATGATATATTAGAAAATGAAAATGTACTTCTGCTAAAGAAAATATAAAGTTTAATGAAATTTGAGTATTTGAAAAATGTGACCTCTATGTTCAGGAAAAGGAAAAGTATGTTATTTATTACTAAATCAACATTGGATCGGTATAATTTTCCCGAATTAGGAAGTTAAGAAAAAGTTGCGATGGCTGGCGCCATCTACACTTGGTGAAGAAAACGGGAAGAACCTTGCTGATGTTGCGTCGTAAAAACAGCTACCTGTAGAAAGATTGAAGTAAGGGATCTTATAACAATAACAAAGATTTCTACAAACATTAATGTTATATAACAAAATAATTATTGTACCTACCTTGATTATTACAGAATGTTTACATAATACTGTCTAGAGAAATTTTTAGTCTCTCATTTCTCTCTATGGTAGAAGTAGAAAGAATAATTTTCCAATATTAATCGAAATATCTTTACTGCAAAATATATGTACATACAAAGAGAATACAGTGGTTCTCTATTGTGTATTTACTTTTTACGTTCCGATACAGTAATGAAAATTCATGCTCTCCAACATCATAATGTAGTAAAACGGACTGTATATCTCGTCTGATGTTCCGTGTAATTTTCTTCGAATCTCCGCAGAGTTCTAACTCTTGCAAACTTACGTTCCACATATTTTTTCTCGCTGCTAGAACTTTTAGGAAAGCATTGTCTGTTTGCTACAATTTCATACTACATCTTTCAATGTTTTGCAGATTCAACTGTTAGAACATACAAGACCGAACAACATGCTAGTTTTGCATGGACAGTATTTGTGGATGTGTCTATAACAATGTCCCAAAAGAAAAACTTGCGCATATTTTTGCGCCAAAAAAAGACATTCATGTTTGAAATTTTCCAATTTTTCAATACCAATACGATTCTGTGCTTGTGGTTGGATCTAACTCTAACTCATGAATATATTGTATAAACAATACTACTCCTGGAGTCTAATTTTTATATATTTAAGAGTATGTAATAATAATAATAACTTAGTGAATTCACTTTTTAATAACTTTAGTAAAACGTTGATACACCAAGAACCTTAGTACACGATATTATCAGAAAGATTATTAGTGTTCTAGTGTTTTTAATGCTTGGCCAGCTTTTCGGCGTTTCTAAATAATTCTTCATTTCTGCCAATTCCACGGCAAGGTTGTGCCCTAGCAAATTGAAACCGCCCAGTCCGCTTCGAGCCGGAGCATATTTTCTTTTCAGATTTACAGCCGATCCTGATCGAAGTGATCGACCCTGTAAAGGTGGCGTCCGTGGTCGCGAAAATCGCGTAGATCTCTTTTTACGTTCCGGAAAGCCTTCGTTGAATTACGAGTTTCATAATTCATCACGCGGTTCATCGATTTGAAAGCTCTCCCCCGGATTCCCGACGGCGCGCGGAGATGCATACTCGTCTTATCTTCGTGAAAGATCTTGCCCGGACAGGCCACAGACTACAGATTGCGAGGAGATCGCACGATCCCTGTGCACTGTGATATCCTGTCTTTCGATAAAAATGTTAAATAACCGGTTGCATAGGGAAAAAGCCAATGCTTTCCAACTCTTTCTCAATATCTAAGGATTTCAGCTTTTCAACTCTTCAGCTCTTTCATAGCTCAGGATTTCTTAAGGCAAGCCTGTCCAACTTTTTCTTCGTCGCGAGCCACACGGTCCCCATCTTAGACCATATACATATACTTATAGTATGTGTATAGGAAAGCCGAGAGTCCAGTGAAGCAAAGATAGTGGTAAAATGTGACGTCACAATAATTAAGATAATTCTAAAGATAATTTCAAAATGGCTGACACGGCAGACCGACGCTTAAAATGTTGTAAATGTGATCGATTTATATGTAAAAAACATTCTGTAACCTGCATAATATGCGAAAGTTGTTAATCTTCAGAATGAAATATCAATTCCTAAAATAGTTAATACATTTGTAACAATAGTTAATACGATTATTACTTCATATTTCATTGTAATACCTTAATAAAACATATAGAATAAACATTTGCATTTCTAAATATACTTTAAATATTGATTATTTCATAATAAAATGCCAAATTCTTTTAAATTATCCTATCCCATAAGCCAAGCGTAGGTACTGTTCTTATGCAGAGAGTGTCCTCTGTGCCTTATGATCTGTGGATCGATGAGCATAGCTTGTACATCTTTGGAAAATGTGACGTCACAAATTCAGTTCATCTTTTCTTCAAGGAAAATTATCTATGCCGTGTCTATAGGTTTATATGGTCTAAGGTCCCCACCATCAATCTGTCTGTTCTCCCATTACGGTGCATTTAGAAGTGCAAAAGTCAAAAAACCAAACATGGAGTAGACATTTTATATTATTTTTTACATCAACACACATGTCTGTAGAAGTTAAAATCGACAATTTAACTTCTCAAATCATTGTTAAGCGTGACAAACGTTGAAAGTAGCAGTATGAAAAATAGCATCGAAATAAAGGACATCGTTTTCGCCTATAATTTATTGTTTAGAACGTTAATATTGATTCTAATTATAATAGTCGTGTTCAGAAGCATTAGGAAGATATAAAAATAAAATGAAACAATTTTTCGGAAATGTTTAAATAATGTTTCTCAAGGAAGTATTAAGAAATTTAT
>CM052242.1:7056908-7082699 GCA_028455795.1 Lasioglossum marginatum
TATCATATTTGGTATGATTTTACATTAGAAAAATGCTACGAATACGTTTTTCGAAGTCCCATAAAAAAATAATGAAAAATAAAGAAGTTAGAAATTCAGATTAGTTATGTTTACAATTCTCGGCGACCGAACTTCTCGAGCTCGGCTATCCTTATCTACATTCGGCAAAAGTCAAAGAATACTATCCCTGGCGCATAAGTCCCTCGGCAGACCCGTGCTGGGGACTTATGATAAAACACTGTAGTTTTAAAAAAAAATTCATTTTTTTATTTAAATAATTTTTTTCAATCGATTTTAAACATTTTGATGAAATTATAACAGAGACATGTAGTAAATTTCAGACGGTATTGCGACCGCGTCATATCGAAAACAAACGCTGTGGTAAAATATCAAAGATAAAGGTTGACGGAGAATCTCGGTGTAACGGTTCTTTACGGTTCTTTATTCTTTACTCATACGTCGCGCGGCGAGGTATGACGGTTAATATTTAAATTTTTTTCTCCTAAACGCACAGTTAGTTAGTTTAAAATCAATTGCAGAATTTGTACGGAACAAACAGACAAACAAACAGACAGACAAGAAAGCGAGCTAATAAAAACGTGATAATAATCAATTTTTAAATGAAAGTCCAGCTACATTGAATTCTTCTTCTAGGAAATAAAACAATAAACTATACTTAACAAAATGTGCCAGAAGTTAAATATGTGTTAATGTCATATAAACATTACACAACGAAGGTTGAATGAGTGTCGTTTTAAAATGACTTATCAAGATTTTGTGTTGATAAATATTTTAATAACAAGTTATAGTTTACAATTGAAATAGACTATAGCTCGTAGAGAAGAATGTTGTCCCCGATGAAAGAAATGTGCATGAGTTTCGTCAAACTCAGTCGATTGGTTCAGTGCGATACTACAGTGTTCAATGCAATAACCAAACAATGACAGAAAAAAGCGTTGCTGCAATATAATTTGTGGTTACGCTACGATTATCTACGATATCACGGTCACGAGCGCGCTATATGTGTGCGTGAAAAATGGTATACTTTGGGGATTTGCTTGCCATTATGGAGGAACGTGACTTTGATAGAGACACCATCGATACAGACTCCCTGGAGTTCGAGGTAATTAAAGCTCTGAGTCTTGAAACAAAATGAAATGGAACTATATTATTTATAAAACTCAAAAGTAATATGAAATTTTAATACAAAATGGAATTTTGGCCAATTTCAAGAATTTCCTACAAAAATAATATCCATATTTTTCATATACATTTATGATATTTATAAATTAATCAAATTGAATGCAGTTTTTATCTTAGTTTGAATTTATTGAAATCATTAGGGAAAACATAAAATAAAACCATTTAGAAGACAACAAAATTTCACGAACGTCCTCTTCATGAAATTACTCAAAATAATTTATATTAATGTTTATATCAAAACGTAAAGCTTCTGACGAGAAATCCAAGGAGGCTTTTTGCATTATTTGATTAACGATCAGTGGATATTTCTCATTAGCTCAGTTTTGACATGCTTTTATCATGATGAATTCTGTTCGTATGATTGCAGGCTATACAATTGTCAGCGTACCCGAAGAAACTAGATCTTAGTAATGGGGGTCTCTCAAGAATTCCTGAAAGTGCTATAGCATTCCCCGCTATAGAGGAGCTGGTATTAAGCCAAAATCAATTGACAAATGCCAATAACAATTTGGAACTCTTACACCGGTACGTATATTGTTTAAAATAAAATTTCAATTATAATTTTTACAGTAACAACATGATTTTTTGTTAACAGATTTCCCAAGCTTCACATTCTTCATCTGGAGAGCAACGAGCTGAAGAAAGTTCCACGGGAATTACTGGAGCTCGGGGGGGCTGACTTACCTCAATGTCTCCGACAACAAAATCGAGAAGCTTCCGGCTGACATAAGCCAGCTTATCAAGTATGTAAAGTCGATTTTATCAGATTGCTTGCTTTATCAAATTGATTCCTTGTAACGTTCCACGAATGCGAAACAATGTTCAAAAAACTGTTTCATAGAAGTATTTCAGTACCGACGCAATAAAGCTGAAGTAAATATGTACTTGGACTTAGCGCCTTCGATAATATTCGATATTTTTAAAATTGTTGAAAATAAAATTGGTTCCCGTGGAACGCTGATTTCCCGAGACCATCTATAAACGCTGGAAAGCGTGAAAGAAACTGTGATATATGAAGTTTTCCGATGCACGATTTGACGCAGAATATCTTGCCGGAACTTTGAAAAATATTCCTCGTCGATGGAGAACGTTTCTCCATAGAAATATTTCTCATCGTGTAAAAGAATCAAACCTTGATACATAGCGTATGTATATCTTGTCCCTATCTTATTCTCGAAAAAACTATCTTATTTAATAACGTTCTACAATATTTAATATTTTCTCTGTCAAAGTATAATAGCTCGGCATTATTTGCAATAACTTATTTGCAATATCTGTAATGGTTGAAAAGTTATAACTAGACTGCAGATGTTTATGTAAATACATATTTCGATATGCAAATATTATTTTACATATTGCATATGTTTTCTACCATGTGCATCTGCACATACAGTGCACTCCCACTAATATTCGCACACTTTTAAAAAGACAACATTTTTAATATTGGACCATACGATTTGAAATTTTTTGGGAAGTTGCTGTACAATTGGTTTGCTGCACAACGTGACTAAAATTTTTGAAAAAAATTGCAAGTTGTCGGAATTGCAGAGAAAATATTAAAAGTTGCACTTTACAACTTTTTATGTGAGCCTATATTGAAAATTTAAAAAAGTACGTTTTGTAGATCTGTGTCAATTATATGCGTTGTGAAAGTTTCATCGAAATTGGTTGATGCGGAATAAAACGACAGGCATTGAAAGATGTAAGAATCCTTAGATTTACTGCAGTTATGTATAGGCCGAAAATCGTGAAAATCTGCAATTTTTACCATCTTTAAACGTTTGTAGCTCATTGCAACGTCGACCGATTTTGACGAAATTTTCAGAATATGTTTAATTGACACAGATCTACAAAACGTATGTTTTAAATTTTCAATATAGGCCTACATAAAAAAGTTGTAAAATGCAACTTTTAATATTTTTTCTACAATTCCGATTAATTGCAATTTTTGAAAAAATTTTTTTTCTCATCCTGTAGCAAACTAATTGCTCTAGCTTCCCAAAAAAGTTCAAATCGTATAGTACAATATTAAAAAAGTTATCGTCTTTTTAAGAGTGTCCGAATATTAGTGGGAGCCACTGTATGTATTATATATTTCTTTTATATAATTTCACTATATTTTGCTGTGATTTGTTTAACTCCAATATTTTATGCCGAAAATTTTAATAAAACTAAACAGATTCTACTATTCTTTTTCTTAACATCTGGGAAGTAAAATCATTAATTCACAATCTTCATTTTGTTTCTGTAAATAGGTAGTTGAAGATTTTGATGAAGATGATATAGTTGCAATTGCAACAGCTCCGAATGTGTTGCAACAGACACAAATTGCACAAAATTTTACGTTTATGAAGGTACATCTACAAAATTTTCCAGCCACACATGAGACTGGAAACTGTCGGTTTACCCTTAACAAATTCAATGAAATATTCATGGACTGTATTGAACATTTAAGAGCTGTTCCTGGTAAATGTGGTGATCAAATTCGTGTTAAAATAGATGCTGTGCTAAAAAAGAATGCTGGAAAATGTGTCAACTAATGTACCACAACGCTATTGGAATATGCACCCATTACATCCTGTGATGTAGAACGTACTTTTTCAGCATATAAGTCAATATTAACTAACAAACTAAAATGTTAATTAAAACATAACTGATAAATATCTCGTTATATTAATTTTGATCATATTTTTCGTGCATATTTGCATATTTTTGTGTATATTTGCATATTTTATGTGCATATTTGCATATTTTACATGCATAAAGATCCGTAGTCTAGCAATAACAATCACTAATACAAAAAATTTCAAAGATCACTCACTTGCCACCAAAAAATTGTCGATCTTTGAACTTCGAAATAATTAAGAATTTTTTCAGTGATTGAAAAACACTTCTATCTTTTGTCTAAGAGGAGCTAAGAAATAAATCGTCTCGACTTATTGGCTATTCCTGCTTCATGTACCGTTCGCTACTTTCGTACAAACTGGCGGAAGAATTTATTGGCATTTTCCTGGAATTCGAACAGTTATTCTTTATAGGAGTTTTCCGGATTTACGCGGACAATCCTGTAAATGAAATCGAGAGCATTAGTTTCACGTTTCACGGTGTTTCGAACGGTGAACGGTGAACTCGCTAGAGCCTGTACCGAACTGCTTTCCGCATGGAGGATTTACGGGACGTGTCAATGGAACACGCAAATCGGTTCATCTGAGCCGATGATCGCGGGAGGGCCGTCTAATTAAAGCGGAAATTACGTAAAGTTTCTCGAAAACTGCTTTCCACCGAGCGGAAATGAGGATGCCGGAGAAGAAGGAACTACGGGTATGAGCACGGGCACGCCGATACACGGACGGTGCGGCGGTTACACGTCGAACACACGCGTGCGCGGACCGGTAGCCTCCGCGGAAAAAGAAAACACGGGTCGTAGACGGTGTACACCTGCGACTGCAAAAGCTAAGCCAACTCTCCGCTTACTTACCGGTAGAATGGAGTTGGGCAACACGCCCGGCAGAAGTCATGCATCGGGCCGCACTGGTGCAGAAACAACGGAGGAAGAGGAGCCTAACCGCGAATTAATGTGGAACTTTCCAATAATCGCGCGTTCCCCGTTGTTTGGATTTCAATTTCGCCCTCCCCCAACCTCAAAATCAATCTTTCGCCATCTGTTGAAATTAGTACAGTCTTCCCTCGCATAGCGTCACTTTCGTCTCTACGGATAGTGTTACTTTTTTATCCCTCCCTACTAGAAGGTTCTCCCTTGTCTTCTGATTACAAACAAGAATGGTGCGAGCTTAAGAGGGTAGATTCGTTTTCCAAGATTGCAAGGGTGCTGCGGGATGCGTCTTCTCATTTCTCGTTTTTTTTTTCTCGATAATGCAAAGATGGGATTTTTCAATCTAGCCCGCGATCGCCCTCAAAAGTCCTATTTTTATGTTTACGGGGCGTAGTTTGCATTCAGGTCGTGGAAAAAAGCAGCGAAATCCCCCGCTGAATGCGGACCAGCGAGGGGCCACAATTTACGGTCGTTTCAGTTGGGAAGACGGGCCCAAAAGGCCCCTGGGCGATGGGGTTTTTGTGGGTATGCCTTCTGCCTAGTTTTATTTCGGCAAGGTGTGAGCCCCACACTATCCCCCGACCAACATCAGTAGGGGGGGGGATGTACGTAACATGCATTTCCCCACTGCCCTTAAACAAAAAAAAGGCGTAGTTTGCATTAGGGCTGTTACTTTTCCGAAACTTCGAAGGATTCGGAGGAACGAAGGGAGCGAAGGGAACTTCGAAGTTTCGAAGTTACGAAGTCTTTCAAAGTGCCCGAAATTTCAATGTCACGATTTTTTATAAATAAAAATATTAACACAAAAATTAGTTTAAAAAAAAAGAAACTCTGTTTTTTTCAATCTTCTAATAATTTACAATACTATGGAAGTTCGAAATTTCGATTCTCATCGCCTTCGAAGTTTCGAAATTCGAAGCTTCGAAATCTTCGGCCTTCGAAGGAAAGTAACAGCCCTAGTTTGCATTATTCGGCAGCATATAGCTGTCACAACTTTATGAAATTAGCTACATGCGCAGCTGTATGCTTCCGAATAATGCAAATTACGTAAAAATAGGACTTTTGAGAGCGATTGTGGTCTAGATTGAAAAACCCATCTTTGCATTATCGAGAAAAACGAGTCTACCCCCTTAAAGTCCCGTGCACAGTTTCTCTAAGACTGCGGCAGTTGTGCTAAATATTAGATTGAAATGTAATACATACAACTAGACCTTGGATTTTAAAAAGAAATAGCAGGAAACAGCGGTACTCTTCCATTAGGATATGACTTGGCAATCTTACAAAATTGGATATGAAGAAACATAGTAAACGATCGTGATTGAGATTGCAGATACTTCTCAGTGGGTTTATTACATGTACACGGTGTATAAAAATTATATGTCATGACCACCATAGCGTGATTCTACACCTCATGATCGGTGAAGATCTATTAAAAAAACTTCCCGCAAAATTGTCCTTGACTGACTTTTTTAAGGTTTCGAAGGTAAAATTTTTTTATGATTGCATTGTGTTCTACTCATCGAGAGGATAAACAGTGTCAAAAGAACCATAGGTCGGAACTCAATCGTTCTCTTTGACACTTTTTATCCTCTCGATGAGTAGAACACAATGCAATCATAAAAAAATTTGACCTTCGAAACCTTAAAAAAATCAGTCAAGGACAATTTTGCGGGAAGTTTTTTTAACAGATCTTCACCGATCATGAGGTGTAGAATCACGGTCGTGACATATAATTTTTATACACTCTGTACGTACTATTTCTCAAACTGAGATTAGTGAACCTGGATTAATAAATCCTCCAAAAGCCATTTTTATCGAGTGAAATATACATGCACAACGTAACTCGAAAGTTTCATAATTTTCTGAATTTCCAGGTAGGAAATCTTCACTTGTAAATCAAGTAGGAACTGTGGCGCCAGCAATAAGTACTATTTTCAAAGAAAAAATTACACGAGCTAACCCAGCTGGCACTGGTGGCTTCGCCATAATAATAATTTCATAAAAGGAGTTCCCGAATGTGTAGCATACCGGCGGGAACATTGTAGTAATTCAATTCCAGAGTCGGCGGAAACCATGCTTTCCAGAGAAAATTAAATTTGTTTGTAAGTTAAATCCAGGCCGCAGAAATATGTCCAATTGAATTGGTGAATGAAGATGGGACGGAGAACGTGCACGCTAAATAGATTGAAAAATAAATGGCGGCACTGTTTAATACGATTACGCTGTTGGGAAACGTGTTGTGAAAAGTGTGCGTTGCAGGGCGTGCGTTCTACCTTCGTGCATGCGCTATTAATTAATGGTGAAAGTACTAGTTCCCTTAGCTGACCCTGCATTTATGCTACTTTCTTGTTGCGGAGTTAAACGTATACCACTTCACCGATTTAATAGTAGCATTCAAATTTTCTTTGTTCCTTCTATTATTTCTTTCTATTAACTGCAACAATAAATAGATTCATCATTTCTACCGGAACTGATTATTTATAAAAAGTCTAATAAAATCTAATAAATAGTATTTTTAATCACCGCCAAAACTTAATTGAATAACCAACTTTCTTCCACGTCAAAAGTACGGAAGACTGATGAAAACGGAAATCGTTCAGATTACATTCACCTAACCCATTGAGGATATGCAGAATGTTATGTCTACAGGAAGTGTGAAAGGATGTTATTTGTTATAACGAATGCCTTTCTTTTTACTGTGTATACAGTCTTCTATTATTTATAAGAGAATGGTGGACTTTTATAATTGCAATTTATAAATAAACTTGAAACTCCAATAGAAATTATTAAATAAATTAGCAGGAATTACAGAAATATTTTTACAAAAGCTAAAATTATAATTAATAGATTGCTAATTTTATTTTATTAATTACAAGAAAAAAATGTTTTTTTTCTTTCGTAATTTTGATAACTCGATAAATTCTATAATATCATGTTGGTCTCAAATACATAAAACCAGCAGTTGAATAATTAATTTCACGTTGATCTTTGTTTTCCAACAGAATATATAATATGGCACATGCGAATAAAGTAAATGCGAGTAAACTGGAAAAAGTGTTTTAACAATGTTTCGGCTCCCTGCTGAATAAGAGCTAAATAACAAATCGATTTCCATACGTGCAGCAGAATGCGCGTGCTTTGTTGAAATAATTAAAAACATCAGCTTCCAGTGCGATTTAAAAGCTGCATGTCGATGCGTACACAAAGGCACGAATGTTTCATTACACAAAGAAAATTCAAAGTAAAGACTCGCAAAGGATCAGCTACTTCCATACCGTTGGTCTCCTGCTCCTCTAACAAGACAAAAGAATAGCTTAAAACATTAATGGAGTCTCTGGTGAGCTGCATACAGAAGCGGCTTTAAAAAAAGGCTCCTATTCATTAGCGACTCCATTATTCGCGAAGAGGGAGAACGATCCTTGTCTTTATAGCCAATTAACGTTAACAATCTTTTCCGACGATTCGACGATACGAGCACCGGGTGAATGGTCCGGGTCTATCATAACTGAAAAAATTGTCCGAACGAACCTAGTCTTTGGCTCCCCAAAGGAACAGAAGAATCGTTTGAAATATTCACCGGTGTAGCGCTGGATGTTGCAAATATAAGAGAATTTTAAAATCTCGAGTTTCCCGACCCCGGAACAAAAACCTTTCCGTTGGAAACGTTATTTAAAAGCTTTTTATCATTTAATTTCTTCTATAAATAAGCCGTCTGCTCCACATCCGTAGAACAATGCGAGTAACCGACCAGCGAAACCGTGCAATCACTTTCCAATCGCGCAGTTTAATCAGAAACGTCCGAGTACCCCTAATTTCTGCTATAGCGAAGCGCGAATAAAGTATACGCAGTACATTATCAAATTATTACTTACAGAGAGCAGGCCTGGGCTTTTTTTTAGATTAAAGACGTGTGTTTAACAATGATTGTGTTTAACAATGACGTGTGTTAAAAAATACATTTACGTACACCCAGAAGGGGTAGTGTGGGACTCGAGAGATACAGGTGGTCGGTGTCTCCCATACCCACTAAAAAAACCACACGTCTAAGGACCGAGGCCCTATTCTTCCTCCATCTTTCAGCCCACACAGCAGACGGGGTCCCACTGTTCGTATTTCTCCCTTCTGCGTATTTATCACGGGCGCTGCCCACTCATGTTCTTGGCTCAAATAACCCTTTCCCTACTCCTGGGTCCTCCCCACCAAACTCTGATAGCATGCAGAGTCGCCAGCTTAAAACTTGTCTCCCCACTCTACCTTCCCCTTCTACGCCTCTATTCCCCCACCCATCCGCCGCGGCCCGGTCACATGACGCGTTTCATCTCTGTCGTGCATGTTTCACAATGTCACGTGACTAATCCGGTACTGGCAGAGAGAGGGTAACTTTTTTCCCTCGATTCGAGTCAGTGTCGCCAGAAACAATCAAAAGTAGTCAGTTTTTCCTCTCCTCCTTTTCTCCTTCCACTGTCCTATTCCACCACCACGAACACACTCCAACGTCCCCCAGTAAGACCGTAGACTGGTCACGTGACGTGCCGCGTAGTGCCGATGACCGTCGCGCACGCGCAACGTGTCTCCCATTCGCTCCACTCAATCTCCGTCGCGCACGCGCAACGTGTCACATATTACTCTGGTCATCACAGAGGGGGTAAATTGTATTCTCCTCGATTTGCTCGATCTGGCGACACTGATTCGAGTCAATTACCCTAATCTGGCGACTCTGATGGAGTATAGAAGATTAGGGAGAGACTAGGAGCACCGTATCCTGAAATTCCTTAAGAATGCTGTACTAATACATTGTGGGTCAATAGTTTATTTATATCTGTGGTTGTCAGGAAGAACGCCGCATATCACACACTTTCACTTTCGACATACTGCCGATTCAAGTTTCGATCGCTAATGCTTTGACATAGAACATCGGTTAAATTGCATTATTTTTTCGAGCCTCTCGAATTTGTTTTCATGAAATTTTTCTGGTGAATATGTAAATCTTATACGATAAAGCTCAATTAATGCGTAAACTCGAATTTTTTGAAATTGTGACATGCGGCGTTTTTCCTTGCGACCACAGATATTAACTAAAATGTGCTGGGAAATATGGAGTTGCGTTCAGCACCTGAAAGTCCATAAGAAACGCAAAAGAAGGAAAAATTTGTTGGACAGTGTTTCACAAATTTTCTGACTGAAGAGCTTGACCTAAAAATGCAAACACGTTGCGCCGCAATTCATTCATGGTTGTCTTCATAACAAAGGAGTATTCCTGACGTTAGTCATTCCCCGATGAATCTTCGCATCTGATTCTCTGGCGCCGTAGAGCCTGCTGAAGAATATCCAGAGTTCCGTAACATAACTAGACCGGCGTATCCTCGAACAACCAAGCGCTAACCAATTGCTAGTCGCTGCTGGTACACAACCAGGCCGCTAGACGAAGAATTAGCATAGTCCCGGTGTTCGTACACCGCAACCAGAAACTAATCCGTCTGTTCTGTTACGTCAGGCTGGTCAGCCATCCTTAGTCCTCCCTCTTTCTTCCTTGGATCAGGAGTAGCTCGAACATGCTTCGCCCCGCGTCAGACTTCTTAGTCCTCTGAAGAACTTGCACGGGCGTGCACCAGCGCGTTACGAACCTGCTCCTCGAAGCAGTTAAACATACTTTTACGCCGCTGCACTTCGACATGTCTGCGAAGCAGTCCAGGCCAGTTTGCAGTTTCATCTGAAACGGTTTTGCCGAAGTGCTTGAGACCCTAGGAACTTCGAACTTGAAGAAACGATGAATACTTGCAGAGAAGTCTAGTCCATCTTACTGTTTGATTTAAACGATTTTATCGAGCCGTTTAGAATGCCGGGACACTACGAACCTGAAGAGTCGAAGAAAACAACTTGCAAAACAGTTCAATTCATTTTGCAGTCTGACTGAAAACGGTTTTGCCGAAGTGTTTCGGACACTATGGAACTTGGAACGTGAAGAGTCAAAGAATACAACTTGAAGAACAATCCAACCCACCTCACTGTTTCATCTAAAACAGTTTTATCGAGGTATTTGAGATCCTGGGAAACTTGGAACTTGAAGAATCGAGGTGTTTAGGACCCTAGAGGAACTTAACTAATTTTTATTGGGGTACTGCGATCCGTGAAAAGTTAATCAATGTTGGTGCTCTTTGATTACCTACGAATATATGGACACTAAGGACAGTGACGGAACTCTTCAGCAAGGTGCACACTTAAACCGGACAAGGAGGTATCCGCTAGAATCAGTGAATATTTTAATACATTATGGACGGCTGGAAAATGCGAAGGAAATTTCCTTGAGGATGCAGTGTCTCGGATAAAAGGCACCTCGAATCAGATCTATAGAGACGTCCTTCCTTTTTAAACACCACCGGCTGAAGGACAGTGTAGAAGGTGAGAAGAAGCTGCTTGTTGTAAAAACAAGTGCGTGTTTGGGAAATCCACCTGTACATGAGAAGTAGCAAGGTTATGAAGTGGTAAATAAAAGAGGACAGTCTGAATCGAGGATTTTTCGAGCACAATGAATAGCACTCGCTGCTGTTGCATTGTTAAGTAAAGTTTCGGTACGGTTACAACTCGACTCATTAATGTATACATGAAAAATTCAAACGGAATACAGTCAGTTTTTAAAAAAACTCAGAAGTAGAATTGTAGATTTGCATACAAAAAGTAAAATAATGTTTCCGATGAACACTTAATTATTGTGCAAATCAATTGTCTAGAACAGGCATGAAATAAAAATGTATTTTCTCGTTGAATAATTGTAATAATTCTAAAATATTGCAACAATATTCCCAAATTCTCCTAATGTCTTCACAGTTTCAATCATTATCGTCACGAATGCATAAATAAACGTGTACTTAATTAATTCTGCATTATAAACTGAAATGAAGTATATTTAGTTACTTAGAAGTAGATTTTTGCATAACAGTTTTATTTACAACAGCATGATCGCTATAATTATAATTTCTCTCGGGTGCGCCCTTGCATTATTCAGGTCATGAATATTTACGCGATTACTTAGATAGGATCCCTACACTCAATTAAAAATTTAATTTTAACTTTATTGGTCATCATGAACGGTACAGTGGCCCACGAAAGTGTTCGTAGACAGTAGACAGGAATAGAATATATTCAATCTAATGCTTTTACTTTTTTCATTGTTTAATGTTATTACAATAGAATTATTAATCATTGAATTTTATTAGCTCAAGATTTTATCATAAGACAAGACTGCATAGCAATGTCATTAAAGTTCAATGAAATTACACTGACTCAATTTCATTTATGTGTGCAAATGTATATTATATATTATATACATAGAATGCATAGAACGAGGACCCTGGTAGTGTTTTTAATTAACTACTATTACTCCAGTTATATAGCATAATAATGTAGTTATGTAAAATGTATAAACTCATGAACAATATCGTGTGAATATCTAACTTTTAATGTTAATTTTAATATTAAATTAAATTTAATATTCAATTAACTTTTAATATTAAATTCAAAGTTTTACGTGAGAAAGGATTACGTACCACAAAGGCTTAATTGAAAATATGTTTAGATATTTAGATAAAATGAATTCCATGGTTAGATCAGTTATTTCGTGCATTATATTACGGATTACAAAAGGCTATTAGCGTGAACCATAAATTAACGAGGTGAAAACCAGCATGTTCACATGCCGCTACAGCTTTATGTTCAATCCATTTACCTTGCCGCGCAAACATTTTCGATTTTACTTTAAAAACTGAAAGTTCGTCCGATGACACAGATGCTTACGACCAGAGGAAGGTTTTCACCATAATTTGAAACTTTCTACTCAAGTGCACATCCTGTGGGCGGCTCGTCCGTTTAGGTTCACCGATTCGTTTGTCCGTGCAGCGAGGGTGCAACGTGCATTCACGTTAAACCACATTGCGCCATAACTGTAATGCTAATTCAACACGATTTATTTGATTGAGCCCAGAGGCGGAAGTGCCGCTCAATTTATGATGAATGGCCAAACGGGAAAGCTGCATAGACGTTTTTATCATTAGAGGGAACTGTTTAAATCAACAACAATAATAAACAAACTGCAATTCAGGAAGTTATTACTTAAGAGGAATAGTAAAGCAAAGCATTACTGAATATGCGCCACAACCCAACACAAATGTTTCAATTTATTTGCAATAAACACATTTAAGTTTTTGCATTTACGTTTTGTTAGTATTTTCTATCTACCTAAAGTGGAAACCTTCTACCTTGAAGTGAATTCTTTGTAACTTGTAACTTGTAACCATACTTTTTTTGCAGCCTGAAAGAGTTGATCTTAGATCGCAATGGGATCAAATACCTGCCACACGAACTCGGTGAGCTAAAAAACTTGAGAAATATTTCCTTAGCTGGAAATTGCCTCAGCAGTCTGCCACCGTTTTTCAACATGCGAGCCCTCACGCTAACGGTATGTTGCGATGCATTTCATGAAATTATTAAACTACTTTGTAATTTCAAATTACGTTACAAGCACTACAGGTTCAGTGTTACAATGAACAGTCACGGGATATAAATAATATGTGTCTACGTCTACGTAGACAGTAATGCGGATACAGGCTAATGAATGGGCAATTATTAGGAATAAATAATGGGAGAGAACGCGAAACGTATGCTGAGCCATGCTCTAACATTTAATAAGTTCATCTGATTCCTAGACTTTGCCGGTGAAATTTTATTTCAAGCTTAAACCCGTTGAAGTTTGTCCTTTAGGTCGAAATAATCTTTACTGCGCCTTTCTTTATTTTCCTATAATAAAGGCTTCCATTTTGCACACATTCTCAAATTACTAATTTATAGATTATAACTAGAGTCCACTAAAGAACTTGTTCAGATGTCAGATACAAAAGTATTGTAGATATTATTCCCTTTCGTTTCGATAACCGAGTGCAGAGTTGGGCAAAATATGTATTTAGATACAAATTTCGGATCACGAATAATAGATACAAAATTTTTAATTAATTACTCGAAGATTTAGATACAAAAGTATCTTGTATCCGACTTTTAATTAGATACTTTTGTATCCGAAGCGGATGTATCCGAGGCTTCGGATCCATTTGTAACTCGCGGCTCGAATGAACACGTACCGAGGCCCGAGGATCGAGCCCCGAGGGCTGGCCCAGAACACAATAGTAAGGCAATAAACACGGCCAGGTAACCCGACGCGACGCACAGTGGTTCAGACTGGAAAATCGTGTGCCTTTTTGCCCAAAAACGAACTTTCTCGTATTGATATCTAATATATGAACATTGCTTCCCAAATGTCCATAGACCTCGGAAATGAAGAAAATAGTACAATTTAATAAATATTATAGTTGTAATAAACATTGAAAGTTGGACGTTTTAAGAGGAGTATTTTTCACGAGAAAAATTGGTTCTCTTTGATGCGATGCCTTGACGTTGCTATTTAATATTTTCTCTTGCTTTTTTCGTATCTTACATTATTAACTAGTCTGCATAATATATTAAAAGTCAATGCTGAATTAAATGAAGAAAATTTTAAAAATTCTTTATAATCGGTAAGGGATATTTTTCAAGTCCCAGGATATCCCAATTTCTAACAAATTGGAATATTATTAGTACACCTCCTTCTAAATAATCATAAAAGATTATTAGTAACCTCACAAGAAAATTAGTAACCTCTCCGAACCGCTTCTCAAATTGTTACTGTTTAAAGCTATTAACGTTGGAATAGCGAGCGAAGCTCTGCCGCGTAGAAAACCCTCTTTACCTCATGAAGAATTTGTCCCCGTTTTTTATGACAATACTATGATAATACTAATAATAATTATAACACTAATGGCAATAATAATAATAATAGTAATAACATTGATGTATTTTTTCTTAACTAATCCTTAATCTGACAATACTACATTGTCCAGTTTAAGTTTCGCGTCCATATCTTTTACGAATTAAAAGTTACCAGACAATGTCACACACTTAACCCCAATCCGGCCCAATGTGCGACGGCCAGACAGGTATATCGATGGGGAACCGCTAAAAATGCAACTGTTAAACTTGGTTATTTCACATAATTTCTTCATTCAGTGCTGAAAGCAGGGTTCGGGGCGTTCTTATGATTAGAACAAGACTAAACTCGATAGAAATCGAGCTGCGTCTAGTGATTATAATCCTGAATGTAACCGCGAAAGGATCCGAAGTCGTCGAAAAGATCTTTTGCCTTATTTTCTGCTAGGGCGACGAGGTGCATAGGCGACAAAGGCTCTACAGCCACAGCCAAGTGGTGCAATAAACGCGGCCGGGCAACCCGACGGCCGGCCAGGTATATCGATGGGAAACCGCTAAAAATGCAACTGTTGAACTTGGTTATTTCACATAATTTCTTCATTCAGTGCTGAAAGCAGGGTTCGGGGCGTCCTTATGATTAGGATCCGAAGTCTTCGGAAAGATCCTTTTGGGCTTATTTTCTGCTTCCAACGTTAATAGCTTTAAACAGTAACAATTCGAGAAGCGGTTCGAGGAGGTTACTAATTCTTTCACGATTATTTAGAAGAAAGTGTACTAATAATATTCCTATTTGTTAGAAACTGGGATATCCTGGGACTTGAAAGATATCCCTTACCGATTATAAAGAATTTTTAAAATTTTCCCCATTTAATTCAGCATTGACTTTTAATATATTATGCAGACTAATTAATAATGTAAGACTCGCAAAAATCTGCTCTTCAATTTAAAAAAAAAAGCAAGAGAAAATATTAAATAGCAACGTCAGGGCATCGCATCAAAGAGAAGCAATTTTTCTCGTGAAAAATACTCCTCTTAAAACGTCCAACTTTCAATGTTTATTACAACTATAATATTTATTAAATTGTACTATTT
Organism: Lasioglossum marginatum; assembly: GCA_028455795.1. NCBI lineage: Eukaryota > Metazoa > Arthropoda > Insecta > Hymenoptera > Halictidae > Lasioglossum > Lasioglossum marginatum. The sequence goes on from CM052242.1 coordinate 7,072,546, forward strand.
TCTTCATTTCCGAGGTCTATGGACATTTGGGAAGCAATGTTCATATATTAGATATCAATAAGAGAAAGTTCGTTTTTGGGCAAAAAGGCACACGATTTTCCAGTCTGAACCACTGTGCGTCGCGTCAGGTTACCCGGCCGTGTTTATTGCCTTACTATTGTATTCTGGGCCAGGCCTCGGGGCTCGATCCTCGGGCCTCGGTACGTGTTCATTCGAGCCGCGAGCTGGCCAAAAGGATCCGAAAGGATCCGAAAGGCTCCGAAAAATAGTTACAGATACTAGTTACAAATGGATCCGAAGCCTCGGATACATCCGCTTCGGATACAAAAGTATCTAATTAAAAGTCGGATACAAGATACTTTTGTATCCGATCCTTCGGATCACGAATAATAGTTACGTATCTTATATCTGGATCTGTATTTAAATCCTTTTTTATTTAAATACTGCCCAACTCTGGTTACCGTATCTTATTTAAATCCTTTTTTATTTAAATATTGCCCAACTCGGTCGAGTGTATCGATTACGATATTTTATTCGGTGATCTCTCGGTATCGAAAAAGTTACTCTTGGTTACTTCATCTCATATCGAATGGAACGAGTGTCGGTATAAAATGAAAAGTTAATGAAAATGAAGGAATACAAAACATTCAAAGGTTGTTGTTAATCACCTAAGAATATCAACTTTAACCTGGAAAATTCTTGTTTAGATTATATTACGACCCAACTTTCGTCAGGTCAATAAAAAATTAGTTCATAGACTCATCAATTGTTCCCCTCCACGGAAATCTTTAGTAAAAGGCGAAAGATTTATACGTGATTTGAAGGGAAACCAGAGTAATGGTAGTAATGTTCGAACCTATATATATGGGTCTACGAGAAAATATTACTTTCGAGAAATACGTCGAATGCAAAGCCACCTAGCGGCTATCCGATGAAGTAAATTCGCATCAGGGTCGTATACATGCAGCACATCACCCTTTGCCTTAAAATATTCGATTTTTACATACGTAAAAACAGTTTAGAATTTTTATAAATATGTAATGATTACTATATTGTAAAAATTTATTAAAAATTCCATATTATTCAACCATACATCACTTACTCCTACTAATGTTTAGTAGTTTAATGTTATACAATTGATAACTAAAAATGTATTATTTGCAGGATGTTTTACCAAAGACCGATCACAATAAAGTCTACAAAGATGAAAGAAGCAGTCAAAATAACTTGTACAAGGTCAATCTGCGAAATAATCAGTTGAAAGGAAATATTATTTTAGGAAATTACGGAGTAAGTAATCCGCATTGGAATAATGAAAACGTGTACATATTTGTATCTTTCAAAGCAATAATTATTGACCGTTCTCGTTTTTATTTCTCCTTTAATCAAGAATTTAACGCATCTAGACGTCAGTGAAAATAGCATTGAGAAATTGGACATCAGTGCCCTTCAGGAATTGAGAAGCATTCGTTGCGCCAGAAATATTTTAACAGAGCTAACAGTCTGCGGAAGAAATCTTGTTTCACTTATTGCCGGAAATAACAGTAAGACTTGCTTTCTCACTCTACCAATCTCAGAAACACAGATAACAAATACTCATTTAAAAACCTTCATTTAAAATTGACAAATTCTTGACTCACTTAAATCAAGCTCAACTCATCTTTCCAGAATTAAAAAAGCTGATTATAGAACCTATGCCAGTGAACCTCGAGCATCTAGATGTTTCCTAGTAAGTAAAAATTAAAAAATTATAATGTAATATGTTTGCGAAAAATTTATAGTTTAATCTAGTATTAGTCAAATTAAAAATGGCCCATATCTTCGAGATTGTATATACGTAAATTTATTTCAGCAACAATCTGGACGCCCTTCCAGAATGGACACCGGATTTACCAGTATTGCGTGCTCTTTTCGCTTCTCACAACGCTTTGACAGCCTTGCCAGACAGACTGCTAACGCAGCCGTCCAGACTGGAGGTTCTTCACCTGCCCCACAATAGGTTACAAGCCCTACCACCGCCTAGAAAACCCCTAAACATCGTTCACTTGACGCTACAAGATAACGCATTGACGGTTTTACCAACGAGTTTTTTCGTCAACACAGAAAAGTATGCAAACAACTGCATTTCGCGAATAGATCTCGCCGAGTGAATTTTATGATAGCCACATGATAACGTACTTATGGGGTTATTTTTCAGAATGAAGGTTTTGAATCTCTCCAACAATCGATTATCGGAACTTCCTTCTATGGGGGATGGAAACAAGAGCCGGCAGAGCAACCATAGCTTAGAAAAATTGTATCTCACCGCGAATTGTTTGACAGACACCGCATTGGACACTCTTGCCAAATTAACGTCCCTGCGTGTTCTTCATATGGCATATAACACTTTGGATACCCTTCCTGAAAGGTATTGTAAAACATTGTTGCGCAAGTGCAAAAGACAACAAAGTTACGAAAGTGTCCTCTTATTTTTTTATCATTATTCGTAGTATATATTTGATTAATTTTTTGTAGCTGCACAGCCTCGTGGAAAGATTTGGAAGAATTAGTGCTATCCGGGAACCGACTTCAATATCTGCCAGACAACGTAGGCAATTTACGTCATCTACGAGTGTTACGAGTTCACTCTAACAGGCTCTTAACGTGTCCAACGTTTAACAAAACAACTTCGCTAAAGGTAATGTTACGGAAGCTAACAAATAAATTTAATCCCTTGACGTATGTACATACAAAGACGTCTCGGATACGTCGTATGTTTACTATACCATTGTACACAGTGACGTAAAAGATCGCCTAATATCAACAGCAGGTATTACCGACAACATGTTTGTTACCATACCAGGAACATGGCTGTCTTAAATTCGTTGTTGCGCTTACATAAATGATAAGTAATAACAAAAAAGTAATAACGTCAGACGAAATGAATTTGAATCTTCGGGTATCTGAGAGTTAATTACTGAAAGAAATTACTTCAAGATCCGCAGTCGAATGGTGATTTTATTTAATTGGTACGTCAAGGGGTTAATTTACTCGAACAAATGGGATGAATATACGGGAGTTAAACAAATGAACCCTGGTATAGGTATTGGATTTAGCCCATAATCAATTGGACAGAGTAAATCTGGCGACTTTAGTGCCGCCCCAGCTACAGTTTCTGGATATATCCTGCAATTCGAGGCTCCACGTGGACCCTAGACAATTCCAAGTATACAGATCCCAGCGACCGATATCGTTAGTCGACGTATCGGGACAGAATAGACCGAGTCTACCTTCTCACCCTCATCAGCAGGAAATTGTATCCTCGGGGAAGAGCGCGGAGCAGCCGTGGAGACTAGGATTTTCGGAAACGGCAGGATCCAGAGAACGGTAAAAACCGGTTTATGACTATTGATCGATATCTCGTATCAGTTACCTTGGATCAGCCTGACTAATACATTTCAAATCAAATTATTTTCATTCGAATCAGTTTTTATTCGATGTAACTATCACATTATCTACCAGCAAATATTTCTCAAATTTTGAAAGTTCATGGTTCATTATTATATAAATTCTTAGAAGCGTAAAATGATATTAAAAAATAACTTCTACTTTCATTCATATTTATATGTTTACATTAATATTTTTTCTTTATACATACTTTATACATACGTGTTACTTTGGAGGTGTTCGTTTTTTGGTATAAATGCATAAATTCACTTCTACATTTCTATGCTGATGTGTGCAGATTATACGTTTCACAAGTCAGGATGCCGTCGTTCTGCAACGTAGAAGGTCTGTTCGGCATATTCGACGGTGGCTCGAACCAAGAAGCGCCTAGCGCTCTTCAAGAAATGATACCTCGGCTTCTGTTGGAAGAGAGAACCGTTCGCGAGACGTCGAAAGAATACTTAAAATACACGCTGTTGTCGGCTCACAGAGAACTCAAGGAGAAAGGACAGAAATACGGCATCGACGCAACCCTGGTGCATCTTGTTAGGGTTCAATCGCAACAGGGATACCCGAAAGCGGCCACGAGATACTCATTGAAGGTGGCTTCTTCCGGGGATGCGAAAGCTGTGCTTTGCAGGGCAGCGGGTCCATTGAATTTGGCCCCGCCTAAGAAAGTCTCCGTGAAAAATCAACTGGGAAACGCGGCCATGTTTCCTTTGGTAGTTCCCGACCCGACATTCGAGGAAGTCGATTTAGAGGATGACGATGAATTCGTGATAATCGCGAATCGAAGACTGTGGGAAGTATTGAGCATCCAAGAAGCCGTTCGAGAAGCCCGAGCAGAGGCCAGTCCAGTTCTGGCAGCTAAGCGGCTGCAAGATCTGGCGCAGGCATACGGCGCAGAGGATAATCTAAGTATTATGGTTGTTCGATTAACCGGACCCAATCAGGGTGATTTGGATCAAGTGATGAGAGAGTTGAGACACGCGGTCGGAAAGAATAGAGCTCAGACAGATGGAGGTTGCCCTTGCCCTTGTTGCGTGCCACCGGCTGCGCATAAAGCACCTGGACCTTGTTGCTGTCACGCGAACGAGGGTTATTACTTGAATGGCGTGTTGAAAAGCATAGTGAATAGGTAAGCAAGACTGCACCATTTTTATTAAGGTGTAGGTATTAACATCTATGATGAAATTGTGATACAGGTCCAACAAAGCCCATAATGGCTCCGGCAGGTACTTCAAAAACCGTCGACCCGCGCAAGAAAATGAAAGTCCACCGTACAAGGACGACAGGAGCTCGCCAAGTGGTCAGTCTGATCAAGCCAGCGATAGTACTTTTAAATCGAGACATCCTTCCGGTAGAGTCTGGCCAGGAAGTGCGGCATCCAGAGCCACAAATAAGGCCCGGCAAACTGTGTTCGTGCACGAGAATGGAGGAAGGAAGGTAACCGAAAACGAAAGTACATACAGTGGCGCTCAAAAATATTTCGAACGATCGCTATTAACGTTATAATTATAGAGGACCGATGGATAGTGTAATAATAAATTGGGGACATTTGTGCAGGTTTCGACTTGCCAAGGAACGCCAGAGGATACCGTCTCCGAGAGGTCCGGGGCATTAAGTGAGGAGCAGTTTCGTTGCTGGGAGTATATGCTCGAGCAGAATACTCAGCTCTTATTCGACAAGGAATTGGACACTCTATCGAGAACTCCATTGCGCCGGGGTCAATCGAGATCCACTCCTCAATTAGGAGGCAATTTGCCTTTTCTATCGAAGAGATTCGGGAGCGCCAGATCCTTTAATCCTTCCCTTCCGCGGCCACCTATCGTACGATTTGGTAGCGGCAGGAGATTACTGAACGGAGGACCGAATGCGGCTTACTTCGGCAGCCTGCAAAGGCTGATGCCGTATAATCTCGAATACGATTTCGCCGTTATTCAAGAAAGAAACGGATTAGACTCCCTCGAGCAGGACGCTACAAGGATGCAACAATACTGGGGGGTAGCCACCACTGAGCTGTGATACTGATCGATGCCGCTTCGGTTTTGAAATCGTAATACCGTGTTGAAAAACGCGTTCTATATCACTATACCTTGTCCAACGAGACAAGGCAGTAAACGTAAACATAGCCGCTCGAGTGCGGCAGAGTTGATGTTACCCTTCTCAGTACTATGTATCTCGTCTCGTTGGACAAGTCATCTCGCTAGTAACAAGCAAAATAATTTATAAGAAAATTTAAAAAAACGATGTGAATATATTCAATGTAAATGTAGTTACATATATTAGAGGTAACTAATGAAAATATATTAAGGCAAAGCCAAACTACAAACCACACATTTTTATGTGTTATTCTTTTCAAAGAATAAATGAAACGATCTCACATTATTTATATATAAAAAATTGTGATTATATGTAGTATTTTTTTAATAAACTAGTTGAAAATTATTCCAATAAGTATTTAACTGCATTTATATATCAATTGTGTGTAATAAAAATCGGCTATACAAATATATGGATTGAATGGGGGCACTATTCGCGTAACTATAATGCTTGCGAAAATATATATATTTTTTTACCGGAATGAACTGGCGACTTTTGTACCTGAAGTTACGACATAAGTAATCAACGGTAGTACTTTACGACAACGTATAATTACTTTTTACTTTTACGATAAAATACGCGATTACAGATTTTGAATTCGTATCACGATTCATTCACCCGGAACAACACATCGCATTGATTCTCATTTGGGGCCCCAGCGCGGTGAAAATTGTTGAGAATTTTTAAATAAAATTAATATTCAACAAAAACGTTTAACAAATTGATGAACAGGATTAACAAATTGATCGTTGCACGACATTGAACCTGCCTACTCGTTAAAATCCACAAGAACTAATATCCGCCTTTCTAATATCCGCCCTATGGAATTATCGAGCAGAAGGGATCAATGCCCTTCCACTTTTTAATTGGTCTCACATAAGTAAATTAATTGAGATCACTATAAAGTGGTATCCGTTGTGTCCATAAATGTTGAATGGAATCTTCACAAGTGCAAGTATTCACAAAAATGCACATATGCACTATGCGTACCGGAATCGCGCACGAGTAATCCGCGTTTGATGCACGTCAATTTGACTTTCGCACACGGAGAATAAAATGTTAGTGTAATTATTTCGCGATTCTTTCTCATTCTGTCTGTGACCGAATTTAGCGATTCTTTCTCATTCTGTCTGTGATCGCCAAATATCTCATGTGTGTGACATTGATCACATTAGCTATCTCGAATCAGTGTGCATACGGATGCTAGCTTGTACGGACGATTCTTCTTGCACAAACATATTTTCTTAAAACATGGAATTAGGGTGTTATTTAAGTGAATGCACCAACAGAGAGAGACTTCACATTAATTTCATTGATATTTTATTTGTTGTGTGCGAAAGTCAAATTGACGTGCATCAAACGTGAATTAGTTGTGCGCGATTCCGGTACGCATGTGCATTTTTGTGGATACTTGCATTTGTGAGGATTTTATTCAACATTTATGGACACAATGGATACAATTTTATAGTGGTTTGTTCCAGTGTATTATGTACGGTGTTATGAACAATTATAGTGCAGAATAAGGATTTGTGGATATGTGTGAGAACAATTTAAAAGTGAAAGGGCATTGACCCCTTCTACTCGATAATTCCATAGGGCGGATATTAGAAATGTCCTTGTCGATTTTAACGAGTAGGTAGGTTCAATGTCGTCCAATGATTTATTAAACACTTTCATCTCGCTGGGGCCCCAAATAAAAACCAAGGTATGCATGCATCTGTCACTTGATATGTGATTGTCGCGCGCCTCTATGACGTACGCAACGTACACTTTTGTTAGACGTGTTGCCGCATTTTATGCCGACCACGCATACGAAAATCCAGGAGTAGCAATAGCTTTTGCGAATACATATCACGAAAACTAAAAGAGACCCCCTCATATGTGAAAAGGATAAAGTTGTTCAAAATATGTAGCTGCATAACATATTTAAATTTCATCAAAATCGGAGAGGATTTCTAAATAATTACCCTAGTTCTTTGCGAATATCTCGGTAACCGTTCATTTCCGCAAAATAATTCTTTCGGTTTCGTATTACCCCCCCGCCCCCCCCCCCCCCCCCCCCCCACCAACACAGGCGTTGTCACTATACTAAATCGCCGCCCACCTTTGTTTACGCTTGAAACACTAAATTTTAAATGTTGATATTGAAAGTATTGTACGCGAGTAATGAAAAGTTAAATTGTTACGGATGACGAACAGATGTTCAAGATCATCTCTGGCAGGAACCGTCCTAGATAAACGCACAGAGCTACTCTAGTTTAGATCCATATATCTGTTTAGTTTCAAACCAAAACATACGCACGACCAACTGGACGTTGACAAAATGCGAATGTGACTCAGGGGTACTGACAAGTACCATCCGTTCATTTCAAGGCTTCTGACAAATGCCACCCGTAATTACAGGGGTATATAAGCCCTTGCATTTCTGTTCTCGTGGGCTAGTACTTTTGTAGTCATGAATCGTGTCGCGTCGTGCTGTATCTCGTAGAGTAGAATCAACTTCCAGTGATATCGGGCCCTACTCGTACTGTGCAACGACGACCATACCGACTTAATCCTGACGAGAGGAAAACCGTAAGGGACAAAATCAGCGAGGTCTTGTCGGCTGGGATCAGAATTGGGCAGTATTTAAATACAAAAGGATTTAAATACAGATCCAGATATAAGATACGTAACTATTATTCGTGATCCGAAGGATCGGATACAAAAGTATCTTGTATCCGACTTTTAATTAGATACTTTTGTATCCGAAGCGGATGTATCCGAGGCTTCGGATACATTTGTAACTAGTATCTGTAACTATTTTTCGGATCCTTTTGGCCAGCTCGCGGCTCGAATGAACACGTACCGAGGCCCGAGGGTCGAGCCCCGAGGCCTGGCCCAGAACACAATAGTAAGGCAATAAACACGGCCGGGTAACCCGACGCGACGCACAGTGGTTCAGACTGGAAAATCGTGTACCTTTTTGCCCAAAAACGAACTTTCTCGTATTGATATCTAATATATGAACATTGCTTCCCATAGCACCATAGACCACGGAAATGAAGAAAATAGTACAATTTAATAAATATTATAGTTGTAATAAACATTGAAAGTTAGACGTTTTAAGAGGAGTATTTCTCACGAGAAAAATTGCTTCTCTTTAAAACGATGCCCTGACGTTGCTATTTAATATTTTCTCTTGCTTTTTTTTTAAATTGAAGAGCAGATTTTTGCAGTCAGAAATCGTATCTTACATCGTAATCTTACATTTTATTACATCTTAAATCGTATATATATTAAAATTCAATGCTGAATTAAATGGAGAAAATTTTAAACATTCTTTATAATCGGTAAGGGACATCTTTCAAGTCCCAGGCTATCCCAGTTTCTAACAAATTGGAATATTATTAGTACACCTTCTTCTAAATAATCGTGAAAGAATTAGTAACCTCCTCGAACCGCTTCACAAATTGTTACTGTTTAAAGCTATTAACGTTGGAATAGCGAGCGAAGCGTCTGCCGCCTAGCAAAACCTCTTCCACCTCATGAAGAATTTGTCCTCGTACTTTTTTATGACAATACTATGATAATACTAATAATTATTATTACACTAATGGCAATAATAATAATAATAATAGTAATAACATTGATGTATTTTTTCTTAATTAATCCTTAATCTGACAATACTACATTGTCCAGTCTAAGTTTCGCGTCCATACCTTTTACGAATTAAAAGATAGACGCAATGTCACACACTTAACCCCAATCCGGCCCAATATGCGACGGCCAGACAGGTATATTGATGCGGAACCGCTAAAAATGCAACTGTTAAACTTGGTTATTTCACATAATTTCTTCATTCAGTGCTGAAAGCAGGGTTCGGGGCGTCCTTCTGATTAGAACAAGACTAAACTCGATAGAATTCGAGCTGCGTCTAGTGATTATAATCCTGAATGTAATCGCGAAAGGATCCGAAGTCGTCGAAAAGATCTTTTGGCTTATTTTCTGCTAGGGCGACGAGGTGCATAGGCGACAAAGGCTTTGCAGCCTTATGAATAGGAAACTGAGATATAAATACGCCGAAAACGCATAATTCTTGGAATATACATATATAGGAGGATGATGATCATGTTAATTCTAACCCACTTCCAGACAAGCTAGAAACTTGAAATTTTGGAATCAGGTGTCTTTTATATCCAAACCAACAGGAAAAATCGAAAAACGCGAAAAATATTTTTTTTTTTTTTTTAAATCAAAAGACTACGTACGTCATGTGGTTGGGCATACCCTATATGCTGTCGCTTGAGCCTTTTGAAAATTTCGTTATTTTTGCGGTAGGACGCACCGTTCCCGAGATACAGCCATTTTTTAATTTTTTTTTTTTAAATCAGAAGACTACATATATCATGTGGTTGAGCATACCCTATATGCTTTGGGTTGAACCTTTTGAAAATTTCGTTATTTTTGCGGTAGGACGCACCGTTCCCGAGAAACAGCCATTTTTTAATTTTTTTTTTTTTTTTTGAAAAATCAAAAAACTATATACGTCATGTGGTTGAGCATACCCTGTATGCTTTCGGTTGAGCCTTTTGAAAATTTCGTTATTTTTGCGGTAGGACGCACCGTTCCCGAGTTACAGCCAT
>CM052242.1:7083822-7198567 GCA_028455795.1 Lasioglossum marginatum
AGCGGTCCCGGCATCAGGCGCCTCCGACCGTCGGTCGACGCCGAACAATATCAATACGCGAAAGTTCGTTTTTGGGCAAAAAGGAACACGATTTTCCAGTCTGAACCACTGTGCGTCGCGTCGGGTTACCTGGCCGTGTTTATTGCCTTATTATTGTGTTCTGGGCCAGGTCTCGGGGCTCGACCCTCGGGCTTCGGTACGTGTTCATTCGAGCCGCGAGCTGGCCAAAAGGATCCGAAAGGATCCGAAAAATAGTTACAGATGCTAGTTACAAATGTATCCGAAGCCTCGGATACATCCGCTTCGGATACAAAAGTCGGATACAAGATACTTTTGTATCTAAATCTTCGAGTAACTAATTAAAAATTTTGTATCTATTATTCTTGATCCGAAATTTGTATCTAAATACATATTTTGCCCAACTCTGCCTGGGATCATTAGACCCAGTTGTTCTCCGTTCGCCAGTCCCATAATTCTCGTAAACAAGAAAGATGGTTCCGACCGTTTATGCGTTGATTACCGAGAGCTGAATAGTAATAGAGTCCCCGATAGGTACGCCCTATCGCTCATAATCGACTTTTTTTTTACTTTTACGATAAAATACGCAATTACAGATTTTGAATTCGTATCGCGATTCATTCACCCGGAACAATACATCGCACAACAACTTCGCATATTTATCAAACTCGTGAAGCGACAATATAGCAAACATGTGTTTTCAAATATCATTCATTATCTCTGTCTGACCTTGATAAGCATTATCTTATTTGTTGAACAGCAGTAAACTATTTATTATTTCTCTACCAAGAGCGAAATTCCTTTTTCCGACTCGTGGAAATAGATTAGAGGAGATACGTGCAGAGAGAAGTACTTTCTTTTGTTTCGTATTATTAATTGCTTTCCGTGTACTTCACGATAGTCTTGTACTTCTTTCAACATACAGTCCGAAGCAATGCAATTATCCTCGTTAAGACAAAGACTAAAAAACGTTGACCGACTCTTTATTCGAGAGATTAATTTTCTCCTTGATGATCTCAATGAATGCGTGACTCTTGATAATGAACGTGTTATGTTGCAGTCCATTGATACCAGTAACGTTTGTGTGTATATTTTAATAAAGTGTTAGACTGCATATGAATTTTTTAAATTAATAAATAAATGTAGACTTATTTGTTCCTCTAATGTGTGTATTAACCTTCCCTGGAGTTAAGTATTTACTAGTATTAATATTTTATTATAAATATGTAATTTTGGTTTCATTAATATCAATTGTGAGCAGGGGAAATATTATCGAGCCAAATGTATTAGTTACGCGATGAAAAATCGTATTAAAGTTTGCACCGCACTTGTTACGTAAGACCTGCTGAAATGATAATTAAATCAACTTAATGACTTTACTATGTCGAGTATTATAACTCATTGCCGTGACACACCCCCGACGCCTGCAAAACATTCTACCAGTATATTTATACGCTGCTGAATGATTCACAGACTGTACAATCGCAATTATATTTTTACTGCCAGTATAAATCGTCGAAATTCCTTCTCGTTTATAATGATCCCGAAAATCAATTAAAATATATCATATACAATAGTTCTGTATAATTTTATTTATATTTCGATTGTGTATTCTAAATTACTCCGAAAATAAGCAACAAATTGAAATAATGATAATTGAAATAAATAATAATCATTGTATTCTGAAACAGTAGCTTTTTCAAAACGAAATAAACATATCGAAATTTTGCACAAATGGAAAATAAAGAAAAATATTAAGTGATATATCTATATTTTTCACTGTTTATCCACATCTGACAATCAGACATCTGACAATCAAGCCTTTGATACTAATCCACTTAATATACTACAAAAATATTTAAATAACTTTTCTCTGTACTTTCACAAGAGTGGAAGATTATTATGTAAATGAAGAGAAAGAAGAAAATAATAAGAATGTCATAAAAAAATAAAGTTAAAGAAAAACACAAAAAATTGTGTTATGAAGAAGAAACAATTATTTTATGATTGGTAAACAAAAAACTAATTTTCATCACGAAAGAATAAAGATATCAATATAATACCAGAAAGGACAAAAAATATATCTTTTATAGCGGAAAATAGAGAAAACAAAGAAACTGTGCAATGTGTTTATCCCTTCACAAAACGCGCGTGATAATCACGTTGTGTTGACAGGTCTAGTGAGATACACCACTATACACGAACTCGCATAAATGTAGAACGTATCAGCGAGTCACGTGCGTGAATACATACATAACGGAAAGAGAAAAGCGGGGAGGTTTGGAGCGGTTTGCATAACCTGATTGAAACTCGACGCCAACAGTCAGTAGTATTTCGACATCGACAGAGATAGCGTCATTCCGTTTTGGCGACTGGACTTTGTCTCTCTTCCGCCAACTCTCTTTCTCTCTCCCTCTCTACAGTTCGCTTGTACCTAGTGGTTATAATATCAGTAAGAATCTTTTTTTCTAATATTGTGATGTGTGTACGTGCTTATCACTGGTTGGTGAGACACCTTGGTCCCACTTTCTGCAGCTAGTTCTTCTGCTATGATACCCACCAGAAGAAGAGCTTGATATAGTGCACGTGTCAACAGTGAGTAAACGTTACGCCTTATAACTAACGCAAGATTAACGAGAACTATTTAACTTTCGATAGCTAGCGCATCAATTTGTTTTTCAAGGTGTGTTTCAAATAAAAATTTCTATGACTTGTTTGTTCGTGGAACATGAAATGTTTAGAACCGTTTTCCAACGAGTTCGATTGTATCGATTATTTTTTATGCAGTTTCGTAATATTCTGAGAATTACCAACACAGCACATATACTTTCGATTGTAAAATGGAACATATGTGCGACTTTATGATTTGTTTAGTGCTAGAAATAAACTCAACCATTTATTACTTTCACACACTACAATGTTTCTAGTGTTCATTGTCTACTTTCACAGGAGTGTATTATGTAGATTTATTCAAGGCCGAGTGTGAGACGATACGAGTAGTTTTTATACATTTATAACAAAAGAGAATTTAGAAGTACATTATATAAACGTATTAAGGAAAAAAATTTATTTCTATTCCTCTCCAGTTTGTTGCAATTTAGGTCAATTTTTATTTTGCATAATGATCCATTGTCTACATATGAGAATCGAAATCGAAAGTCAAGTTATCGTGAAAACCGGAAATAGCGTTAAGGAGATAATCGTGTTTGAAAGATCTTGATAAAAATATCCCGATTGCTATTTACATCTAACACGCCTGGAATCGACTTTCAGTTCGATATCTTGATCTCTTATCAAAACTATCACTTGACATTGACAATTAGACATGTGTATTTTCCAAAAATTTCGGGGAAACCCGGTATTTTTCATTCAGCTTCCTCTTCGAGTAAATTGTTTCTGTTAACAACATCTTCAAATCTAATTTTTAAGTTCTAAAATGCTAGAATGAAAATAAAGCGCCATCCAGATCTCCTAAGCGCCAATAGACATTTGGAAAACTATGATCTACAAAGTTGTTATGAGCAACTTTTACCATGTTTTTCGTAATTGTCCAAAAATTTTCATTATACATCATCTAGTAAACTATTTAGCTTGGCAGGAAAACTATAGTCGGTTGGTGCGTTTATAAAGAAGTTATACTAATTTAGATTGCGTGCCATTAATTATGAGACGGACCTTAATCCTAACCATATTATTAAAACGTGATGTTTATACTCATATATTTGAATTGGATTATTTAAAAATTGTAAGGATTGCAAGCAATGATTTACGCGAAAAATGTCAGGAATCCAAACTTTTGCATGGACTTTGAACTTGAACCTTGCATTCACCTCCCAGGAGACGTGCGGCCTGCTGATAAACGGACACAGCTGATAGATGAATTTTCCTGAGTTTACGTCAGCTGTCTATACAGAGTGTTGGCGTTATTACTAGCCAGCGTTTCCATCGTTCGTAGACCATTGTAATTCGGAAAAAATGAAAGAGGAAAAAGTTATGTTTTTTGTAAGCAATGTAATGGTGTCTGTAATTTTTTTATCTGCATTATTTTGTTAGAAGTGAAGGTGATCTTCAATTTTTTAAATGGAATGCTATATATTTCTTTTTATATCAAAGTATGTCCCAGAACGAATTTATTCGTATACGACACAACGGCCTTCAAGATCACACACGGTCAGAGAAAAACGCTGTCTGGTAATGCCGCGGACACCTTGTATATAGTGACGGACATAGATCTGTAATATACATGTAAATTGATTATTCGGTGACTAAAATACTGCAGTATCGACACCAAAATTAATGTTCGCCTCTTCTATTTCGTGGTTAGATCATATAACAAATCGTCGACAGGAATAATATTGAAAAATATCATATTGCTCCTATTTCTTAAATTTATATAAAATTGTCGGAAATGTTCTGTGTCTACACGCAATCTCAAAAAGGTTTGAAACTTTTCCGACAATTTAATATTGTATTTTTTTTTATCGCATTGTTAAAGGCAATGATAAAATGTAGGTATTTTTGTGGTAAACAAAATTGTGGTAAACTAATTTTCTCTAATAACCTACCTTGTTCGTTATGAAATAACGTGCGCTTTCGTCACGTGCAGACATTGCATAATAATAATTATTTCTCCGTATGAAATATTTCCGAAACAAATTACATATAATAGTAATTTGATTTGACACGTCAATTCTTGTAGTAATGTACATACTAAAATTTCGAAGAACAAGCATGAGAAATATTAATAGCGCATTGTTAGAAGCGCAGTACATATACACATGTCACAACAAAGATAGGACAATGGAACTATAATACTCTTGAACTGTAGTTTTGTTTTTACAATGCTTTTTTTTACGTCTTTGCATTGCTATGTGTATACATATAGTATATGTATGCAATCTGAGCAGATCGATAAGTAACACAGTACGACTTTTACTGGGGCTGATTACTATATGCAGCACACTCTAGTCCGAGAATTTTCTGTGCGCCTCATATTTTTGAATAAACATAATTTGTTATCTGAATACGCACTTGTTATCTGGTCACGTACAATTTCAATAATGCTTGCGTTACATATAATTGCGAAATCTCAAAATATTTATACTTTCGATACACTAAAATAAATTTATTACGATCGCAGCAACATAATATTTAGTCGAATGATTGTTTAGAAAAGTTACCTACGATATCTTGGTATAATATAAAGTGGTCGGAATTAATATTCGGATGCTCTAAAAAAGGCGATAACTTTTTTAATATTGTACTATACGATCTGAACTTTTTTGGGAGCTTTTTGTTAGAGCAATTAGTTTACTACAGGATGTGAAAAATTGCAATAGATCGGAATTGTAGAAAAAATACTAAAAGTTGCATTTTACAATTTTTTTATGTGGGCCTATATTGAAAATTTAAAAAATACGTTTTGTAAATCTGTGTCAATTGTATGCACTGTGAAAGTTTCATCGATATCGGTTGGTGCGGGAAAAAACGACAGGCATTGAAAGATATAAGAATCCTTGGATTTATTGCAATTAGAGACCGAAAATCGTGAAAATGTACTACAAAACGTATTTTTTAAATTTTCAATATAGGCCCACATAAAAAAATTGTAAAATATAACTTTTAGTATTTTTCCTACAATTCCGATCTATTGCAATTTTTGAAAAAATTTCTTTTCACATCCTGTAGTAAACTAATTGCTCTAACTTCCCAAAAAAGTTCAATCGTATAGTACAATATTAAAAAAGTTATCGTCTTAACAAATATCAACGAGTATTAGTTTATGACACGGGCAGTGTGATTTTAACACAGAGAAAAATATATGACCTTCTTACATGCTATTTCGATAGTAGCTACTTATTCCGGACGATGGTTGCCAAATGCAAATATTTACTTTAACGTATTTATAGAAAACATTAATTTTCTTGTTCGACGTGCGCGTGTCACTACAATTTGTTATTTTTGACGATATAGGTGAAATGTTGATAAGTATATTCTGGGCTCCGACAATACAAATAAGATATCTGAGTTTTTAGTGAATAAAAAGAAAATATTTTAAGTATATCATTTTTTGAACACCCTGTAGAATGACGAGATTAAGAAGATCAACAAGATAAAGAACAAATAAATTTGTTGATCAATCCAATAGTTGTCAAATCTTACATAGGGTCTAATAAAACTAATTTTTAAAAAAATAACGGTATCAATTGGAAATGAGAGATCATTGCCACTGTATATACACGGAACCGAGGAGGGCAAGAAGTACTTTAAACAATATTGTGAGCTAGAATAACATTGTATTCCATATTTTCCCGCGACCGTTAACGATACGCCATAAATCATTTACAGCCGGTGAGCCGACAAATTGCAATTCTCAATAACCTGATATATGTAATAGCTGTCTATGTATGTATATAATTTCCACACCTCTTGACCGTGTCCGTACACCTTTCACGTTTCAGTAAGCCTACTCTCATACATATAGCGTGACGTTATTAGACCTCGAGTGTAACACAATATGCGATAGAAGAAATATTTCGTTGCTGAAATTATATTAACGTAAGCATCGAAGTCGCATCTGATGATTATAACTGAACCGCGAAAAATGTTCTGCACCAGTCGCAAGATATAGAAACCAGATAAAAAATTCTTTCCTTCTTAGTTCTTCTTTACAGTTGTCACCTTCATCTCTCTGCTGAGTAGTACTTACAGTTGAAAAAATGTGTTTTTCGCGATGAATATACAGCTGTATGAACCATTCCGAAGAAATATTGTTTGATCAAACGCGATACTGTACGGACAATTGCCGCTCTCACAAATGCATGATTATCTTCTATCTGTTCGCGGCTTTATTGCATATGCAAGTGAAAATGTGTAACCACAATTCAGACCTATCATCCTGTAGTGAGTAGTTTCCTCTTTTAATGCGTCATGACTTTTATCGTAGGTCAACCTCCCCCGTCGATGCGGACATTCTTTTAACGACTGTTTTCCTGTAACCAGTTGTACCCTTCTTCCATTGGGATACATTAAAAATTATTGCTTTCATTTAAATGATAAAAAAAATTGCATGCGAAAAGAAATTTTATTTGTAGTTTAAAAATTTGTTTAATCTCCAATTTACATCTCGTTGAACGAGCAGACTACCTAAAAATGTGCTACGTTTCCGGGCATTTTTTTCAAGAAAAATTCTTATTTTTACAGTGATGCTAACGTAAATCTTAACTTTATCCTCCATTTTTTGGCAGTTTACAAAACAGTTTATGTACCTGTTGAAGTGTATACATCGGGTGCTGAAACAGAAACAAAAGATCATTATTACAACATTATTGTAACAAATTTGGAAGTAAAATTCAATTGCAGAAGTAATTCGTAGGAGGATATATAAAATTTCCATGAAGGATTCAGAAAAATGACATTTAATCAAATATGTTTATTGGATATCAAAATTATTATGTCAGCCGCAGTATGGCGGACAGGAAGTTGTTACTTGAAGCTCCGAGAAATACGATTACGATATGGAAATTTTTATGAGATGTAACACTTTTAATAATTGAACCGAGTCGAGATGTTTTTTAATTCCTGGTGTGGCTACTGTGACTGCACTGTTTGAAAAACTATAAAAATGAAGTATATTTGGATAAAACTAAACTTGGCGTGTTTGAATTGGTGGTTCTATTGAGCCATCGGTGTCGTCACTTCCGTGCTGACGGCGTTGCCAAATCGACCATTGTTTCAATCGTGAAAAGAACCCTTGCCGTGCGTGGTTCGTGTTGTGCGTTGTGCCAGTAGGTCGTTCCGCGACAGTTAAAGTAGTTATGTTGTGCTTTGAAGAGGAGAATTATGACAAATACGATAAAAAATAGGAAGCGACTGCCTTGTGCATTCGTGAAATAACACGTATACTATTACGCGAGGCGAAGACCAGGCTGCCAACCAACCTTTTAAAGTAAAATCCACCGAAATTTTCTGATAAAGTAGGTGAACCGCATCTTTAAATATAACACGTTGCAGCGCATAAAAATCTTATCCGGTAGTAAACAAAGAACCTTACTTTCTATTCTACTACAACGTATTTCGGTGTCCGACATCTTTCGGAAATGTTGTTTTCATACCGTTAATATCTATCTCCTTATATGTAGTTTTTCTTCTAATTCTAAAAATGCGTGTCCGTGATTGCCGATGCAACTTCCAAGCCAAGTGATTGCCAAGTTTGTGTGTGCTTTTATTTACAATATTAAATACAAACGAACTGCTAATAATCACTTGTTCACTTTTCAACTGGTTCAATATTGAATGTAGTATTTTTAAATACTAATGATATATATCCTTATTTTCCGATAATATTTTGGAATATTTGCTTGACTGTATCATGATTGATATTTATCATTAATATTTGATTTTTTTTATCCCGTATTAGATAATGCTTATGCAACACAAACAATTGCACTCTGATGTTAATACAAAGAAATGTTTCATTTCCTTTCATTTTTCTCACATTGTTTAGGAGTCTTCATTTTCCTACTAATTGTAAAATCCATTGCTCTGATATTCTATAAAAATATGTAATATAGTCGAAGCAATTCTGTTTATTCAGATTTGATATATACATGTATATGTGTCAATTTGTATACATAATTTATCATTAAATATTTATATATCTTCCGATATAAATTTTCATTATACTATATATCATTGTTTACCTTTAAATAGGTATTTAGTAAATGTACATATAAATTAGGATTCACATGTACTTTACTTTGACCTCTGTATGATGCAATAAATCAATTATTTAAAAACATTATGTGTATATAACGTTCGGAAGCAAATAGTCTCTTCGAACAATATTTTAATTTTGTTATATGGTACAGTATATCCACTGTGTAATTTGAAATTCACTGTCGTATTTTCAGAAGTCTTTGTAAGATATATATAATACATTATAACGCATTATAACATTCAAGATACATATTTAATATATTATTATAAGGTGTATTTAAAAAGTGTTTGTAAATATATATTCTATAATGAAAAAGTATTTGAGGAAAAGATATTTTGTTGAGTTCGACAAAGTTGACGTTCCAATTAGAGATACCATCTAGCATTCCTTACAACAAGTCCGTTATTACAGAAAATTAGCTGATGTGAATTGAACACACCTTGAAAAACAGAAAATTGAAAGAGAAAAACAGTGAGAAAAAGAAAATATTAGTAATATGCAGCGGATGTGCTTTGTAGAGAACAAAAAGGAGGAGCAAGTGAAGCAGCTTGAGGAGTCACGTGAGAGTAACTTCATAGAGGTGGCGACCAAACAGACATCGGAAATGAGGGGAACGAAAAGAGACTGGATTTTTAGGGTCCAGGTAATTGTTAATAATTATTGTTATTTGATTCTATGCCTTAATATGTTCTCATTTGAATTTATTGATTATTTAGGTACATAAGCTAGAAAAAAATGAAGTTCTATATGTAGTGGGTAATTTACCCGAATTGGGTGCTTGGAATCACAATCAGGCGATTCAGATGTCGCAAGAAAATAGCAGTCAGGATTCCCCAATGTTTTTCGATGGTAATAGTAGTAGAGAATTTTATAGCGATGCTGCAGGAGATATGTTTCGTGACGAAGAGGATGAGTAAGTAAAAACTTGTTTACAATCCTCTTTCTCTTTGATTGATTGCAATCTTATTGCTATCTTAAGTGAAGCCTATATTAAGTTTCTAATGGTATAGAATTATGTGCATCTTAAGACTTATAAATTTTTCAGAAGCAGCCAAATATTTTCACGAAAAGTTTCACTTCCCACTGATACTGATATAGAGTTCCGATATTTTGTTGCTGTTATCTGTCAATCTAATGGTACTAAGAATTCGGCCAAAACTCTTATTATACGCCAGTGGGAAACACATTTGATACCTCGTCTCATCAGGAAAAATAGTATGTAATTAAATACACAAAAATGTAGTTGTATAATAGGATTTTCTTTCAATAGATCATTGCATTCAATACAAATGATTGTTACAGTTCCCAGCAATTTTACTCAGGACACATTGCCGGATCCAGACATGTTTGGGTACTACAATAGCTACTCTAAAATTGAACGGGGATGGTTAACAGATGAAACTGTGATACAATTTAAGCTATTTAATAATCCAATCAAGTTATGGAAGGACCGGTTGCAGAATAGGAAAGTTCACATTAAAGTATGTACTTTCAAGTTATATTATTCGATTACATATCAAATATTCGATTTTTAACAGAGCAACATTTACGTTTCAGATGACACCTGTAAATCTAGTTAGACATAATTCTTTAGAATTACAGCAATTTGGAGGGGATTGCGTAGATGATAGTCTTTCTATGGATACACAAGATATTATTGATGAACCTGCCTTTAGTATTACAGAAATTGCGGTACGTATAATATTATTATCCGATAATATTATTATCCGATTATTATATATATAGAAATAAGAATATTTGATAGAATTTAATTATGAATTTTAGGTAATGAATGACGAAGAAGCCCGTTTCAAGATTCAGGAACAATTTGGCCGAGCTTGTCATGAAGACGACTTTATTGTCTTCAATGTTGCCGTCCGATATCCTGAAACTGTTGTAAGTAATCCTACTATGAGCTCCATCGAAAAGTCATAATGAGTACATGGCTCGATGAATAACCATTGGTTGGTATTTATTGCTTGCGTTGCTTGTAATTTTTTATAATATATATTATGTGCGTGAAACAGATCTTCAGTATTATATTTTCAAAATCGATGCTCTCTATCTTTTGTATTGACAGTTCTACGAATGGAAACATTACCGAATAAGGCACAATGTCCTCTTTTGATTTGTCACCATGGTATAAATGACAAAGGTACATCTTTGTTTAATGTGTATAATAATCAAATAAACGAGTGAAAAAAAGGTTGATTAGAAAATAGTAGGCTTGGCAGAGCAATAAATGACAAATTGGTGGTAATTCATGAGAGTATTAGACACATTAAAGATACGCATTGACCATACCATGTGAGTTTTCAGTAGACCACGAGTAGGCTGGCCACGTCTTCTCTCGCGACTTGTTCAAATTACTTGGTAAAAGATAATTAAACTTGTTCAGCAGCTATTGCCCTCCTTGGAAACCAGAAGCGATGTCACGCGCACCGGCCTGGATTGAAGACAACCGTCGGCTTTGTACAAAGCAAGACCTCTGGTGCAAATGACGATGCTAACATGCAATCTGATGTATCGATGCTAAGCATCGACTACCACTTTACATCTGTGTCACATGACATCACACAGAGATATGATGGTTTTGATTGTCGTTCACCCTACCGCACCTATCCTCAAGCTGGCCTCTCGTGTAAATCTATGAATTTCAAACGTTGTACATTCTGTTCTTATCATGGAAATTTATTGAAATTCAATTAGACATAATTATTTCATAGACTACATGATCCGTTTGCAACGTGTATGTTTATATATCGATTTACGTGAGTCGCAGCCATCCTAAGCAACCCTAAAAATTTAAAGATGTCAACGCTATCACACCTCATATCCATCTGTGTGCGTCGAAAATGGTGAGGCTCCCATCACTCCTATATCCTTTTAGTGTACTACTAATATTTTTTAGCTGACCAACTCTACCATACGTGGCACCGCTGCGCGGCCAATGTCAGACTAAGCTGTCAGAATCTTCTGAATCCGAATTACAATCTTTGCAGATTTGATATCGAAATTTAATAATGAATGATCGGCAGGTGTTGCGGGATACGCGTCACCAAGCAGAGTACAGCATTTGGCAATTATTGGTCTGGTTCATTGCTAGATTGTGTAGGAAATAAATGATCCTCATTTTGTTACGTTGTTTACTAGTAATTTGTTGCTCTTGCCGATGAACTTTTCCATACTATTAACAGAATTGAAACATTTGCTAGATGAAAAGAAACGAAAGATGTACGAGTGTCTTGGTCAATATGGTTTAATTCCTACGAATTTTAGTGATCATGGATTTTTAATAATTTGCCATAAGCTCTTCATGATTATTAGAACTTGTAATATTCATATTTCTTAGTCTAGAGAAATTAAGAAAGTGATTCTCCAAAATGAATTTCTTTGATTATTGGATTTAATTAATACTGAAACAAGCTATAGCAGATAAGCAAAAAATACTGATGCATTTGGTGTTGTCATAAATAGAAGTATTTTTCTGTATATACTAAGTAGACTGTTTTTTCAGGCATACTTAGTGGACTACTACGTGTACAGCTCAAGGTGTTTTCCAGGAGAACCACCATGTCATATTGGTTTCAGCTACATCTTACCTAGCACATTGCAATCTAGTGTTGGACTCTTAACAGTACCAATTACAAGTACAAAACACAGACCAATTGGTAAGATAATCATTTAAATTCTTAGATTTAGTTAGAGGTTTGCGAGAAACCGAATATCGGGTACCCGACGGTCAGGACGGGTTGAGACGAGTCGGAAATTTCGGGATTGCCGAGCACATTCAGGTTCTCGAGAATTTTCGAGACCCCGTCCCGATTCCGAATAAAATTCTCGCACACATCTAGTTTTAGATTTTCGTTACCAGTGATAATTAAAAATGGCCTCATACTTTATTTTAGGACAACTTACAGTCGAATATGTTGTGATAAAATCAATCCCGGATTACCCATGGGACATGAGTATTTCGTACGCAAAACATTGGGAACAGCGGTGGTCTGGACTGGATGTAGGACATAGGGGTTTGGGTACATCTTTTCATACAAAAAAGTAAAGTATCAAGCTTTAATTTACAGAAAAATTAAATTTTTATATAATTGATCGAAGTGACAATTCATATTGTTTTATCGTTTTCAGTTGCGCTAATGTACGGGAAAACACGATAGCTTCTTTGAAGACTGCATCGCATCATGGAGCTGACATGGTCGAGTTTGATGTCCAATTGTCTAAGGATCATGTACCTGTTATTTACCATGACTTCTACGTTTCCATTTCACTGAAACGTAAGAAACAAATAGAAGCTATGGACATGCTAGAAATACCGGTTAAGGATCTTACATTAGAACAGCTGCACTTACTGAAGGTACATTTTATACAAGTACATAGAATCTAAGTACTTATCAAAAAGTGATAAATATAATATATACATGTTTTCTTAAATTTAGGATAATATATAACAATAATGTATTTGAATCGATATATTAGACATGTATTTTCATGTTCCTATTCACGTTTATTTACAGCTAGGAACGAAGACATCGAATTTTATTTTCTTATTTTATTGTAAAATTTGTGAGCGGGAAATTGCTTAAAACTTATTTACGAATTATCCCAATATAGATACGACATAAGGTGTCCATCGAGTGTAACATAAAATTTTAGAAAACATTGCACTTTCATTTGCATTACGCGACACTGGATAATGGAAAACGGAAGTCATTGGATCTTCTTCTTATTGATAAGATGCATCCGATAACAATCTTTGTTGCCTATCACTAACCAATAGAGAATGCGGCTTTTACAGTAATGCTACGCGTATTAATATTTCGCTTTTTATGTCCTTATTTTGTATTGAAGCAGAAATCGAAAACAACAGGGAGTTCTATCGTATGCAGAAGCACATGACATGAAATCATGAACTTATAGGAGTAGCATATCTATTCGTATTTGTCTCTTTTTTAATATTCAACAGGATTGTTATTACCCGAGGGACTCGTTGGGTAAGGTGCTGTATTTCGTTGATAAAGCTGAACAGAAGGTTACCCAACTGGTGAGCTTTCATATCGCTTGCGTCATCTAAATTATTGCCAAAAGATTATAATCAATTGGTTTCTAAACAATTTGATGCATGCTCATATATAAAATATACTCTAAAACCGATTAAATGTGCGTTTTTCAATCATGTCATACTACTGCAACACGTGACTTCCAAAAATCACATCACAGTGCTACAATGCTCACATCATGCTTCGATCTTATGGCTAGAAGATGTAACCCCGGTATTATAGATAATTAAGGTAATTCACTGGTATCGTGTTTTATAAATGTAAAGATGGCTTTTTGATCCTTATTCTTAGGATCAACGTTTTTTTAGTAAACTTCACCAATTTCACTCCCTCTGTTTTCGCGTATCTGTTATCTTGCAGAAGGTAAAATGCAAAGTGTATTGCATCAAAAAATGTATAAGATACATTATTACGGCATGTGAATAATATCATGACGAGCATGATATTTTTAACATGTTTACATCGCTACAGAGTGTTGACGTTATCTGGCTTGATCAGAAATATATTATGTTAAACTGTTTCATCATTTTTATTTGTGCATTATTATTGAATGAACATTTTCTTACAGGTATATCATGTGGCTGAAGGTCGAGAGAAGAATCCAAGATTTTTCGACGAAGACTTAGAAGACCATCAACCTTTCCCTACTTTGCAAGCCGCGCTGCAGGAATTGGAACAACACGTCGGATGTAATATCGAAATTAAGTGGACTATGCAGTTGAAGGTAAATATAATTAATTTATATATATATAAATATTTTTTTCTACAAATTTCTATACGTTCAAAATTATAACATATGTACGCAGGATGGCACATTCGAACTCAATCATCCTTTTGATCTCAATCTATATTTGGATACAATACTCAAAGTCGTGCTGGAATACGGAGGAGATAGAAAAGTTGTTTTCTCATCCTTTAATCCAGACATTTGTGCCATGATTCGTCTTAAACAAAATAAATACCCGGTAGTATTTTTGACACAAGGCATCACTTCGAAATATCCTACTTATCACGATCCGAGGTGTCAGACAATACCAATGGCTGTCAGACACGCTTTGGCTGCTGATATATTAGGAATTAATGTACATACAGAAGATATACTTAGGGATCCGTCTCAAGTTAAATTTGTAAAAGATGCTGGCTTGATAATCTTTTGCTGGGGGGATGATAACAATGATAAAGCTACAATTCAACACTTGAAAAAACTTGGATTGCACGCAGTTATTTATGACAAGTAAGTTATCTTTAGCATTTTAATTCTTATAGCCAGATTGTACTGTTATAATATTGAGCATTTTCATCATTTACAGAATTGATGAGTATAACGCGAAAGAAGTCAAGGAGAGTATATTCTTGGTTGACGCTAGAGAAAATCAGAAGGCGCTAATTGCTTTAGCGCACTGCAATCAAGCTTCTTCACAGCAATCACAAATTGGTCCTCACAACTCAGAGAAGGTGAAATTAAATATTTGTCGTTTTTTCTTTTCTTTTTTGTAAGATATAATATATTCATCAGCATCTTTATTTTATTAAATTGTAAATTATTTGTATTATAGGATTATTATATGGACATCGATAAATCGCAAAACAAGGTCACAACCACATCGAGTACAAATTCGCTAACATCTTTTGGTAAGGATACTAATGGCGATAATATATATCCCATGTCAACTATTAAATTACCAAATACATGTGACCATCAGGAGAGCAAAGAGATCAGTGATGTTACAAAGGATTTTAGCGATTGTGCGAAGTCCTTCGGCCACTCATTAAGAGCTAAAAGCATCTCAGACATAGTTTGCGAACAAACAGCTGCGATACCTGGCATCTACGAAGAGGCTAAGTCTCCAACAGACTGTATCTGATGTTTCTGCTTTAGTCTATTCTGTGTTAACACAGAAGATATTCTCTAGAAAAGGACCTATCACAAAGAGGAAGAAAAATTTAAAAAAGAAATTTTGTTATAATTCATAATTTTACTATAATATTTACATGGAGGGGTTAAACAATTTAAAGTTCTCCTACAGTTCTAGGATCCACGAAGTTGGATCGCCTTTTAAAGGCCATTACACGGATTATACACAGAGTATACATACACCAAATGTACAAAAAAGGCGATCGATTGCCCTTTTTACATCATTTTATCATTCCTGTAATCGGTCGACTTGATTGTCCATTTTATATTACATCTTATTTAAAACAATGCAATGGCCTTTTTTCAAACATTAATCAAGTCCGATATCGGTTATAAGAAACGAGTTTAACTTCTATTGCTTCTGCCTGTGGTAGGTAAATACTGAAATTGTAAATTTTTAGTACAAATACCTTCGACATTTTCATTTAGTTCATAAAAACATCGCTATCTCATAATTCCATCCTCTAGAACTTGAAAATTAATTTAGAAACAAAATTAACAGTTAAGTGACATTAAAAAAATATATGACATCGCAAGCATATTTTTTTTTTGTTTGAATAGTTAATGAGTAACACAAGAGAAAACATGAATTGCCTTCGACAGCATGAAACATTGACAAAGCTGCAGGGTAACTATTTTTTAATAGACATAGAATATTTTACGTTTATTTATTTAGACCTCCAATTATTTTATAGTATAATGTCCTTAAAACTAAAAAGTGAAAAGAATTTCTTCATCAAACGAAAGTTTTTTGTTGAAAGTTTCTTCGTTTGCGAATATAAAATCACTTGTAAGAACAGACTACAAAGATTGCACTTTTTCGTCCATATTACTATGGACTGGATTAATAATATGGTGTTGCTAAGCATAACTTTTTTTCAATTACGAACGAACATAATTTTTTTTTAGAAATTTCAGCGAACTTTTTAAATAAATACATACAACCGCAACATTTCTAAAACGTACATTCGCTTTATAGGTGAAATTCTGTCCTAGAAATTGATGTCCATTAAATCTTATAACTGCATCAGCGAGCAAATTGAGTATTTAGCAAACAAGATATCTTTTCAAAGTTTTTAACAGAGAAGATAATTTATACCGGTATACCGCATTGGTAGTACGCTATTATGATTAAAAAGCGAGCGATTGTATCAATCGTTAAGATTCAGGCAATATATTATACAATGTGTCGGTTGATGGTTTCAAAAATGATGGCCACGAATATGTTAAAGGATCACATATGTTGTAATTGCACATATTAAAGTGCATCAAGTGGAACGGTTGCTAATTTTTTCTATTGTCATAGAGGCTACACATTGTAATAAATCGATTGACGGATATTTTAATCGGTTCGATAAATTTATAATTAATGCATCCGTAGAATTTTGCAAATTCCGACACATAGATTAATGCGTTACAGTCTCCAAATGTATACTGATAAACATCATATATATTTCAGATTTATAATCATGTGTCTGTTTTTATCTCTCCCTATTAATAAATATAGATTGAATGTGCAACAATTTAATTATAAATGCGATAATTAACTAGTTTTGTAAAAATTCTACAACTATTATTGGCGTACACATAAAAACAAATAAGAAATAATATTTTTGCATTCGCATTTGAAGCCTTTAACTTTTTTACTGTGAGTACCTGACTTGAGAATATATATATAGTTGCTAAATGTAATTAATATAAATAACGCATTATGGGTCGTTTACTTTGAATTGCAATACAATAAACAACTTAGAATTCTATGTGTCTATTTTATTTATAACATTAATTACGTAAAATTCGTCAAATTCTGTTAAAAAATTCAACAAAACAATTGCCACCTTCCGTTCATATAATTATTTCATCATTTCATATTTACGTATCACATACCGAAGTATTTTTAATTTGAATGCGACCATAATGTAGTAACAATGATAATTCTAACATATTAAAAATTATTTTCGTGTTATCAATCATTTTAAATGTGCGAATGCAATGGCTGTTGTAACATAATATTTATTTGCACAATAAAAATTAAGTTATTAGTTTATGCAAGTACACGTAAATGCTATATATAATGGAAAAAAACATTTTTTGAAATTTCAATTTTTTTCGTACCATATCCTAAATCTTCCCATTTTTATATTTATCCGAGAAATTTACAAAAATTAGTGAATTCACTATATGTATACATATAATTGTATATATACAATTATTTGAAATTATGCGGGAACTATAGTAAAAATCCTATGTATATAAAAAGCCTATGTGTATATATATATATACATATATATGTATACATTAGGTGACGGCGCGATCGTTCACGAATATTTAAAGAAATTGCGGCTGGAAATACAATTATTAATGACAAGAATTTTGGATTTACAGTAGGATCAATTTTTTTCGAATTTTTGAATTCGCTCGAATCCAGCCATTACTTATATATATTATCAATAAATTACTTAACATTTTTTATTCAAAACAGTAGTAGAAATTTCGTCTATATATTGTATCTTCATTTTTCTAATATAAATTGCCGTAATTTCCCTAGATAGTAGAAATGTAAAATAGCCGAGAAGTATATATATATCTAAACATTCTAAACATAAGAAGAAAAAGAATGGAAACGATATGCACATGCCAGCAGAGTATTTCTAATATTTTTCCTGATTATGTATAATTGATGGTTATAGAATGAAATATAGTTTCTTAATTAATGTGGTTGAAACAGAATAACCTAATCATTAGTTTCAATACCAACGTTACTGGCTGTATCTACCTCAATCTGCACTTGTATGGCGGTTTCTTAGTCGAAGTGTCCCTGGAAACTTTCGAATATCGAAACCGCGTTCGAAACAAGGAGAATTAATGGCGGTCGAAGAGCCCCCACCCTGACCTCGTATGCAGAGACAGTCAAGGTGTCAACAGGCGAGGCCGAACAAAGTTTACGCGTTAATTTTCGTCTGTTCGTATTTGCACGTTTATTTCGATGCTTATCGTATCGCGCTAGAATATTTGAACCCGGTAGAGCGATTACATGCTTTTGATACAACTGGCGTTCGGAGAATGAAACTATCCAGAACATAGCACGGAGCAGATTTTTCTGACGTGTATGTGTGTATACGTACATAATGTTTTGATTCAATCGCAGCTGAGGTTCTCTCGCATCTATTTCGATAAAGAATGTTTTTTACGGATTTTCTTTCCGCTAACAACAGTGTAGTCAGTTTTTAATTCTCTCCTCGCTGAACACTGCAGCTTTTCCGCGGTATAATATACTCGTGTGTCGATATTTATTACAGTATAATACTTTTTATTTAATAAGTGTATACATTCCGGACCGAGTATGCTCGACGTTGCATTATTATTGTACAGTGTCACTGTGACAGCGTGTACCTCTACGATTATAGCAGCGTATTGAAGTTGTTTTTATGGTATCGAATTAATAAATATTTTTATAAACAATCACCGTATAGAAACTTTATTGCACTTGTCTTGTGTCGATTATAATTTTTAATTATTTATTAAGCGACAATATTATATTGTTTTCTATTATTGTCTAGATATAATTAATTTATGTCTTTCATTTCTCTTTAAATATATTAATATTGTTTTGACCAGTACATACATTAATTTACTATACGTTTATATAATGTACATAGATTATTCAGCAAATTTTTCTCAACAATGTTTTTGTTCTCTTATTTGCATGAAAAACTACTTTTTAAAGAAAACTGCTTTTATATGAATTAAACAATTTGTAGAATGATTGAATTAACGTTGAAATATTTTTTAGATACGACTCTTTATTACGAGTCTCTCACAACATAATTACTAAAAAACACTAATTCAATGAACGTGGATGATGAGCTTTATCTTATCCAGCAGCATTGAGGTAAATATACTGTAATGGGGTGGGTCTCGTCCACCACAGTATGGATTACAATATGGAGTTGCTTCTTGCGGGGCTTACAATTAGCTCCGCAAACATCTCCAAAACAGGTACCTTGTGATAAAACACGGAAAGTTTTTACCGATTCTTGGGGAATTATCAGTGACGGACCTTTAGGCTCAAATTATACTCAAGACTCCCACTGTGAATGGCTCATAAAAGGTTAAACATCTCTATAATATAACTTTCTCATAGTTATTTCTTTTAATTGTAGTTATTTATCGTATTTCCATCACTTTTGCAGCGAACAACAGCCGTCAATTTATTACCTTAAGTTTCCGTACCATGGGAACAGAATGCAGTTATGATTATGTTTTTGTTTACGATGGGGATTCCTTTCGATCACCACTTTTAGGAAGTTTCAGTGGAAAAACGGAGCCGCAGCAAGTGACATCATCATCTGGTTATGTAAGTTGATATAAAATCTCTCAACTATGCCGATACTTATCATATTCTTATGAATAATTCAAATAGTGCAATCAATAAGGAGCACTGTAGTACATCCATTCTTTCTTTTACAGATGCTAATATTATTATACAGCGATACAAATTATGTATTGGATGGTTTTCATGCAGAGTTCTCAGTTACAAATTGTCCAAATAATTGTACAAATCATGGAAAGTGTATTAATAATAAATGTGTCTGTGAAAACGATTGGGGTGGTAGAGATTGTTCGAGGGCACTTTGCCCAAATAATTGTAGCTACGGCGGTGACTGTAATACAAAAAGATGTCAATGCCATGATGGATATTCGGGACAGTCTTGTTCGTTACATAAAACTCATCCAGAAGGCAACAAGTATGTCTGTTCTATTTTGTTAAAATAGTTCAATATTAGCTTCTAAACATAACACATCTTAAACAGATGGCACTGGCTTTCACATTCAGAAGGTGGATTAAGGCCACGAGCAGCGCATACAGCAGTATACATAAAAGAATCCGATTCTCTTTATGTTTTTGGTGGCTACGATCTCAATGATATACTCAGTGATTTGGAAGTGTACCAATTTAGCACAAGTCAGTGGGAAGATGCATATGGTAATGTACTAGGTAAGGAAAATATTTCTTTATTACATTTATAGGATTATAATTAGCCCTTAGCACTCGAGTGGTGGCTCAGAGTTACCACTAAAAATTGCTACACCATTATTCAAAATATTGTTTGGATTATTAAATATGTTGGTATCTAGTCAATTACTAAACATTTTTAAGTATTGTATGAGGTGTTATATCAATTTCATGTCCGTAAAATGAAAAAAAAGTGATATAGAATGGAATTATTTTAGGTCGGAAGAAGTGCAAAGGGTTAGAGGTGTGCTAGAACCCGAAAACGTTGGGTACCCGATGTTCGATTAAAAATTTCAGGACTCTTGAATATATTGGGATTTTCGAGTTTTCGCACACCTCTAATTATAATTACTAGACTGTGGATGTTTATGCAATTTTCAGTTTGTGCAGACGAATTTTAAGAATGTGGAATAAAATAGAATCTTATTTCCAGTGGTACTAAATTCTGTCGAATTTTATATTCTACCCTTTTTTGAACATTTTCAGAGGCCATAAATGCATAAAGATTCACAGTCTAATAATTACTATTGCAAGTAGAAATTATAGAAATAATTAGTATGTCATAATAACTGCATATCATAATTTTTTAATTACATCATATATTCTATAATGTCTATCTAATGTGGTATATCCTTTCCAAATAGAACGCACCTCATCTGCAGAATATTTAGATCCTATGCTCATTGGTACAGAGTTAGAACGAATGGGTGCAGGTGCAAAAGAGTTATATGGTGTTCGTCGATCATCCCTCATGTTTAGGGTACTCTACAGTATTAAAGACAATAATACTTTTAGTCTACGTAACCATGGAAACTCAGAAAATGGACATGGTTGGTCGGAATTTAGAAATACTCCAGAACACAAAGCACACGGAAGAAAGATTCAAGAAGCCAGGGATAGCGAATCAAGTAAAAGTACAATTAGAATAGAAAGAAACGACGATCTACGAAGAAAACACTCTAGGCATACAAAACTTCGATATGCACAAACAGCAAGGTAAACGAATTGAATATCGTTGATGTTATTGAATCTCATTTAAATACTAATCATTGCTTTAAAAACTATCTTTTTTTTTACTATATTAGACATCGTAGGAATCTTGAAGACTTTGATCTTTATCGAGAACTTCATGCTTCGAATATAAAAAGTGGTATATCAAATTGGGAAGAACAAAGCGTTGAAGACCCTGTACAAGAAAATATTTCTATCGAAGAGCCTAAGTCATCAACCGACGAATCGTTTAAAGATGAATCTACGAAGTCTTCTATTGATGAATTGCCTAAACCAAGCCCACGTTATGGTCACGCTGCTTGTAGATACAATGGTTAGTTGCTAGAGGTGTATGAGAACCCGAAAATGTCGGGTATCGGAACGAGAATTTTATTCGG
Organism: Lasioglossum marginatum; assembly: GCA_028455795.1. Taxonomy (NCBI): domain Eukaryota; kingdom Metazoa; phylum Arthropoda; class Insecta; order Hymenoptera; family Halictidae; genus Lasioglossum; species Lasioglossum marginatum. Next base: position 7,105,952 of record CM052242.1, read on the forward strand.
ATTATTCGGACAGGTTCTCGAAAATTTCGGGATTCTCGAGAATATTCAGCAGTCCCGATATATTAGAGAAACCAACTCGTATCGACCATCGGGTAGCCGACATTTTTGGGGTTTCACATACCTCTATCAGTTGTACATACACATATCTGCAAGTGAAAGAAAATTTCATATAATTTGTGATCTTATTGCGTTTTCAGACGGTTTTGTCATATATGGAGGGAAAGTGCAAGATGGTTCTTTATCAAATGAATTGTGGCATTATAATGTTAACACGCGTATTTGGACGTTACGAGCTAAAAATTCTCCGTTCTATCCACCACAATTGACAAGACATACTCTTACTTTAGCGAATGATCATATTTACCTTTTCGGTGGTAGTACAGTTGATGGGGAATTTTCATCTAGTCTTTATACAATTAAATTGAATTTATGTAAGTACATCAAATTTGTTCTTAATTCGTTTCTATGAACGCACAAATGAACAATTAAATTTTAGATTGTGCCATAGCATTTGGAACACTTTATATCAGTTATTATTTTCGAAAAGTTTTTTATACACGTATTTCAATTTCAGCTGACCCTACTGCAACTACAGAAAGATGGAGAGAAGTACATCCTCGAGGAGGTAAAGAACTGGATGTACGCGTAGTTGCTCATTCAACTGTATACCACCGTGCTACTAACTCTCTGTTAGTCTATGGGGGAGTAGTGGCTAGCGTAGCACGATTTAGTAAATTATCAGATAGAATGTTTGTATTTCAACTTGATAGAAAAGTTTGGTCTGAAATTCACTATCCAAGAGCACATTTAAGGGATACGTATGTTCCCAGAGAACGGGCATTTCATACTTGCAATATTATAGGTGAGTATACTAACTGAAGGTATGCTAGAATCTGAAAACGTCGGGTTAGGGACGGGACGAGAATTTTTTTAGGGATCGAGACTGGTTTTTGGATTCTCGCACACCTCTGACACTGACACAATTTAATCCTGCTTTTACATTTGTACACTGTAATGCTGACTTGATTTTACAGGAAATTATTTGGTAGTATTTGGCGGGTACTCTCATAGACATAATAAAGAAGAAATTTGTTATGATAATCAGATGTATTTGTATCACTTAGGCTGCCACGCCTGGGTAAGTCACGACGTATTAGGTTTAAATGACAAAGGTAAGTTAAAATCCGTTTATCCGGGAATTCGAGCAAGTATTGGGAACTTTTTGTTTTTTTTTAATATTTCATGTGATTTTTAGATTCCCGTTACCCAAAACAACAGGGGGTCTTTGCGCATGCGGCAGATGTGCGCAATGGAAACACTTTGCTATTAGTGGGTGGTTATCATGGAAATGTTAATGCAGATTTGCTTGGATATACGTTACCACCGATGTTGGCCCCAGGAGACGAAGATTACACAGAACCTGAACTTTTATGTTCAAGGCATAAAAGTTTAATGGAATGTTCAGCTAATCCTGAATGCGGTTGGTGCTCAGCAGACGAGGTACTTTTTAACATAGGTACTTTAGGTACAGTAGTTATGTCGACGCAGTCATAAAAAAATAGTTTCCCTACACTGCTTGGAACAGGCGATAGGAGCTAGATCGCGACTTTACTGTAGTACTTCGTGTAACGAACTGGCATTTGATAGGAATGCCAATAAGCAAGAACCTACCCTTTTAAAAAAGTGATTTTCATGCACGTTTTAATTGTTTCAGATATGCTACGGCAGAACAATTGGTAGTAATTGCACAACTAATCTTCAGACGACTCGTTGCCCAGGCGTTTGTCCTGCACTTGGAGATTGCCATTCCTGTTTGATACATGGCCAACCCGGCGGCGGGTGGGGCACAACCGCTCGTGGTAAAAAATCAATTTCCAACAAGTTGAATTTAGGAACTTGTACTTGGTGCGTTCAAAACGCACGGTGTCACCACAAAGATGATAATTACGGGGTTTGCGGTTTACGAGACGATACGTTATCTCAGATACCTGGATGGTGGGGTCCCAAAGGAACAGAGATTATAAAAGTAGAGGAGTGTCGTGAAATGGATAAAAGGCCAGGATTAACATTTTTGAAGTATAAGCCTCCAGTGAATTTTAGCCAACCCGACTCGGTAACGATAGTCAATGCTACAACAGTTGACTTTAACGTTCCGTCTATGCAAGGAGCAAAAACCGAGTCTGCTCTTGGTGGAGAAATGATAGCTAGATTAATTGGGTTTTTAAGACCTCCACAGTATTTTTGGGACAATACAGTAGAACACTTAAAGATTTGCGTTAGTTATAACAGCGCAACACTTCATGTATCACGGAGCAGTGATCCTGAAGAACTGGTAAATTGGTTTTCATCTTTTCATTAATAATTTAAACTTTAAACCATCGTTCACTATTTTATGTATAAGATCACCTCCATTTGAACGAATCTTTTCAGGAATTAGTCGCAAATTTAACTGCCGAGACATCACAATGTATACCAACGAAATGGCCAGATGGGCATCAGATGATGTTGATGCCAGGTCGATATTTATTAGATTTTGAATCGAAACGAATGGTTACTACCAGTTATGCGTACGCGAGCAAAATGGAGATTACCCATAACAAGAAAACCGAGAATCCGAAAGTATTTACATTTGAATATCTTGAACCATATCAAAATGGATCCTGCCATCAGTACAAAAACTGTCTTCACTGTTTAACCGACTCGTCGTGCGGCTGGTGTGATATTATTAATAAATGCCTTTCACGTTCCATCAACGAAACAGAAAGTTGTGTAGCCGACATGGAATGGGATGAGGATGGCAATCCGATTCGTGAATGGCATTATCTGACTATCACACCTTCGGCTTGTGCTAACTGTTCTAATTACATCTCTTGTGAATCTTGTGTTGGTAGTAATTTGTGCGAATGGTGGACAGAGGAGGCTCGATGTGCAAGAATAGGTAGACTGCCGAATGCTGTTGTCAGTCTCGATCAATGCCCCATTCCTTGCAGACAACGTTCAAATTGCACGCAATGCTTAGATGAGCGTGGAAGATGTGTGTGGTGTGAAGCCACGCAGGAATGCTTTTCTTTCTCAGTATACACGTCTGAGTATCAGTTTGGCTTGTGCCGGGAATGGATGGATCAAGCCGGGCTTATGGGAGTAACTTCAAGATCGGGATCATCCTTAACAGGCAATGATCAATGCAAAAGCTGCAGTCGACACACAAACTGTTCTAATTGTTTACACTCGTTAAGTTGCGGTTGGTGTTACAGTCTGGAAAATCCGATTTTGGGAGCATGCGTGCAAGGAGACTTCAATCAACCGCATGTTAATTGTAGTTTAGTGATTAATGAATATCAAAACACTACGTTGGAGGCGGACGAATCAGGTTGGGCGTACGCTCAATGCCCAGACGTCGACGAATGTGACTTAGGCTTGCACGATTGCCATCCTGACGCGTTGTGCACTAACACCCACGGTAGTTTCAGTTGTCAGTGCAAAAGAGGTTTCAACGGGGACGGCAAAGAAAACTGCACGAAAACATGTTTCGAGAAATGTGTGAATGGTTACTGCAGCGAAGCACCCGATTACAAATGCGAATGTTATCTTGGCTGGACAGGACCAGACTGTAGAACGAATTGTGGTTGTTACAATCATTCTACTTGCGTACAAGGGCCAGGCATCTGCGACGAATGTCAAGACTGGACCACAGGCAGATACTGCGAGGAATGTAAAGCGGGTAGTTATGGGAATGCTACAACACCGCTTGGCTGCAAGAAGTGTAACTGCAACGAACACGGAGATAAAAACCTAGACATTTGCGATCGACAAACTGGTATATGTTTCTGCCGCGATAATACACAAGGAGATATGTGCCAGCGTTGTAAGAAAGGGTATTATGGTGATCCGAGAGGCGGTGGAATGTGTTATTATGGTTGCATATCGCGAGGTATGTTAGGAGGAGAAGGAACTGGCAAACAAGGTCTTGGTAGCAGACATTCGCAATTGTCATTATGGGAAAGTCATTTTGGAGAATCGCCGACAAGAGAATGCCTCTGGATAGTCAGTCCAAAAACGGATCTTTCATCGGACACAATGCTTTCAGGACCACAGAGTGTAATACAATTTACTATACACGATGATATTAATGTTAGTTGTCAAGAGAATAGCGTTTACGTATACGACGGGCTTCCCGAATTCGTTTCTTCGACTACCAGTCACCAAAGTCAGCTGTTAGGTGTTTATTGTACAGAGAGTACAGACTATCCGGTAACGGTGGAAGCCAAGTCTGGATTTCTTACTGTACACTACAAACAGCTAGACGAAGTTGAAGGTTTTAACGCGAGTTACATAATAATGACATGCGACAATTGTCCTGGAAACCGGGAATGCCGAAACGGGAATTGTTTGTGTAAAATCGGTTTCGTCGGGATTAATTGTGATATCGAGATATGTCCGAACAACTGTACGTCATCTATGAAACAAGGAGCTTGCGATAAGGGTTACGGACGTTGCGTTTGCACGCCTGGATATGGAGGACGTGATTGCTCAATTAAAATCAAAGATCATCAACTGATATTTACTGAATTGTTCAACTCGGAATATTTGGCAGACCATTTGGATCATCTACGAAAAACACTACCAAGATTCGGTCATACGTTGGTCGCGGACAGACGAGGCAGCCTATGGATGTTTGGCGGATATTCACTTAGCCATGGTCCTCTGAATGATATTAGACTTTTTGATACTAAAAATAACACCTGGATGCCTATTACTGTGGAATCTACTTCGGAAGCTTCTATGCCTCAAGGCAGATACTTTCATGCAACGGAGATAGTCCACAGTAGACAACAGATATACGTTTATGGTGGCTTGTCGATGAAAGAAGAAGACGTTCAAGGATTGTCTAACAATACATTGAGCGATTTCTGGAAGTTTAGTTTGCAAAATCAGAGATGGATGCAAATTATGCAGGACGAATCGAAAAGAGAACCACCACCTTTAGCCGGGCATACACTGACTTTACGCAGAAACGGAGAAACAGAAAGTTTGATACTGATTGGAGGATTTAGTCCTAAGTACGGTTACCTAGACACAGTATGGGAATTCAATTTGGAGTCAGAAACATGGGATACTATAAACACGGTTGGCAATGGACCATTAGGAGTTTATGGTCACTCAACAGTGTACCATAGCCAGTCGGATAGCTTTTATATCTTCGGTGGATATACATATGCAATAAATCGAACATTTATCTCGAATAAATTATATGCATTAAATTATATAACTCGCATGTGGTCCGTACTTCCACCATTCGACGATGATCTTACCGACGGAAATAGTTTGGTAAGAGAACATTTATTCGTTATTAGACTGCGGAAAGCAGGAAAGCAGGATTAGCTTGTGGAAAGCAGGAATAAAATAAAAATTGATTTCATCCCTTAATGGCTTTGTTATGTTACAAAACAACAGTACAATATTCTTGAATTTTACTAATCCATTACTGTTTTATATTTCACCCAATTAATTTCTTCATAAATGCATAAAGATCCGCAGTCTATTTATTATTGTATCGGAGACAGATTAGAATGATAACAGTATTGTTCTGTTACAGCCACAAGCTAGATTTCTTCATTCCGCGGTTACTACCGACGAGTATATGGTTATATTTGGTGGACGCCAAAATCCTCACAATACTTCCGACTCATTAATCGCATATAAATACTCCTGTAATTTATGGATTCGTTTAATAACAAAAGATATGGAGGTTATTGGAAGTCCTCCACCGCCAGCGTATGCTCACGCAATGACTCATGCTGATCCAGAATCGAACGCTGTGTACGTTGTTGGCGGTTTCGACGGGAGTATCAAAAGTCACGTTACCCTCATAAACATACCCGAGGATTTGTGCAACCTCTGGACTGATAAACTAACTTGCAGAAAGTATTTTGGATGCTCTTTTTGTTCTGTTACTACATTCAGTGGAAATAATGCTTCTTTTTGTTTCTCAAACGAAGAATCTGATAGTAAGAATAAAAGGTGAATCGAATGTTTGTTCCAACAAGTTTTTCGCATCAATTAGAAAAATGGTAAAGATACATTCTGTTTCAGATGTAGTAACGTTAGTCAAGCTCAAGTGTCGAACGGAGTTGTTTGCGACTCGAAATGGATGGCAACTAGAAAGTGTCAGAACTTTCGAACTTGTACAGAGTGTTTAGCAGAATGGCCATATTATAAAAGTGAGAAACCGATATGTAAGTGGTGCCCAAATTGTACGATTGGTATACACGGAAAATGCATACCGGACGAAAAAGATTGCGATGAATTATATAAGTGCGATACCAGAGAAACATCAGTGGTAGATGTAAATCAGTGCCGTGAACGACAGTGTCCAGCAAGCGATTGCGAGAAATGCAACAGTCTTGATGGATGCGCATGGACACGGCAGGTCCTGGAGACTCGTAAGTTATAGAAATTGTCTAAAATACAGTACTGCTTATCTGACTGCCTATAAACAGCTTTTAATAAATTTCTAAATGTCATTGGGTGGATTAGTAGTTGCAGTAACTCGTGAACCTGTATACGATTGGAATTGCATATCAGATGACATTTTCGATGACTCCAGTATTAAAGTGGGAAGCCACTTTTCGCAGTGTGAAAAACGATGCGCTGATCATAGAGATTGCAAAGAATGTCTGAAGGGTACAGGAGCTGAGGGAGGATGGCGGGAGTGTAGATGGTCAACGCAACTCAACGAAGTAAATATATAACAGTACAGTAAAGTCGCGATCTAGCTCCCATCGCCTGTTCCGAGCAGGGACAGAGATCGTGTAGGGAAACTATTTTTTTATGACTCTGTCGACCACGCTGACCGCGCCAAAAGTACAAAGGATGCCGAACGTAGAAAAGGACAGCATGGAAACACGGACCAGCTCGCTTTCTTAGCCCATCGCGGAGATGCTCCCCAGTAGAAGGAGTAGGCGAAAGGACAGTGATCATAGAGATCCTCAGGCAACTAGATCGCGACTTTACTGTAATAACATGAAGCAATGAATTATGCGATACAATTATAAAATAAATTTATTTTAGTGCATCTCTCCATCGTATCAACCACTTTACTGCGCTGGCGGTGTATGCGGTTTAGTACTGCGTAACTCTGATATTGATCATTGTCCTGAACCATGCTCAGTTTTCAAGCAATGTAGTACATGTCTGAAACATTCGCATTGTGGATGGTGCTCTTTAGATTCAGCTAATATAACTGGTCAAGGAATATGTACGGAGGGTTCACTCGAAGCACCTGCAGATCATCCAGCTGGTGGTACCTGCGAAATGCTTTATTATCAACAATTTCCTCAGACGGAACCACGTAAGGATAATTATTAAAGAGTAATAACATTATTTTCGAATTGAAAGAAATGTTTACTTACGAATGATTTCAGCACTGATAACTACATTATTTCCACATTATGCAGAAATACTCGAAAATCCAGATAACGTAACAATGTTAATTCCAAGCGCATCGTCGAAACCAGTATTCTCTTGGCACTATGTACGGTGTCCTCCAGAAAACGAATGTACCAATGGTCACCATACATGCTCACCGAAAAGTGAAAAATGTTTTGATTTGGTAGAAGGATTCGAATGCATGTGCGGCGATGGATACAAAACTGAAACGTAATTTTTGTTTTCCTTAGCATCGATAGTATCATCTGTAGAGTTCATATAATTTATTTATATCTTTTTTCAGTCCAGCATCATTTAATGAATTTGGAAGGTAAGATTTCGATAAGATATAATAAAAAGGGCTAAACATGTTCTTTCCTACGTGTATAATTGTACTTTCCCTTTTTAGAAAAATATGTGTACCAATGTGTACGCAAGGATGCGTCCGAGGAACATGTGTAGAACCAAATGTTTGCCGTTGCGATTTTGGTTACGTAGGTGCCAATTGTTCGATTCAGTGCCAGTGTAACGGTCACAGTAATTGTGCCGGTCCAGATAAATTAGACGTTTGCTTAGAGTGCCATAATAATACAATGGGGCCCCAATGCGACAAGTGTTTACCCTTGTTTGTTGGAAATCCAACAGATAACGGACAATGCGTGCCATGCCTAGAATACTGTAACGGGCATACTCGAATTTGTATTAACGAGAGTATGACTGTGCCGGTAATTTTCATTTTTTTCCAAGTGTACGTAACATAAGTAACGAGTAAATTTGAAAGATCGATTTTATTTCTAGGATCCGAATTCTATAAATAAAATGTCCATAGAGTTATTAAAGAAGCAATTAGTCGAAGGCCCTGTATCTAAAGCGAAGTGCGTGAACTGTGGAAATAATACAAAGGGTGACAAGTGCGGCGAATGCATGACGGGTTACTTCCGAGGAACAGAAGATCTTCGCGATGTGTGTCGACCGTTAGTATTTGTTAAGGAGGATCTCTCTTTCTGCCCTTTCCACTGGGGGGCATCCCCATGAGGGGCCAAGAAGCAAACGGTCCGTGTTTAAATGCTGTCCTTTTTTACGTTCGGCATCCTTTGCACTTTCGGCGCGGTCGACGCAGTTATAAAAAAATAGTTTCCCTACACGATCTCTGCCCCTGCTTGGAACAGGCGATGGGAGCTAGATCACGACTTTACTGTATATTGACGAAATATTTTTTCAGTTGCGAATGCCATGGTCATGGATTCACTTGCGACCCTGTAACGGGAGAAAAATGCAATTGTGGTAATAACACCGAAAGTAATTCATCGTGTACCAGCGGTCCTATAAAAGGTACGAATACTGGTGGTGCGCCGCCATGTTGGATGGTGCAATGCAGCAAATGCAAAGAAAATTATGCCGGCAATCCAACAATGGGTCATCAATGTTACAAAACAGTAACAGTCGATAACAAAATGTGTTTCGACTCGAAATTAATAGGTAATTCATTTCAATACATCATTTTTCATCACCATCATTCTGCTCTCTGTTATTTCATTGAAAATATTCTGTTGCATAAATTCACGTCATTGCCCATTATCATAATATTTGTTACAAGTTTTTTCACTACATAAAACTAATTGTATTCGTGCACTGAGCACTTTAACTAAGCATTACTTTTCTCAAATTGCAATGTTCTATTATATCTGGAGGATCCTATGGTTTGTACTCCTCCAATAATGTGTTACTATGTGTTTCCTAATGATTTTCTTAGTCTTTTGTTATTTATCATTCGAATCAATTACAGACGAATGCAAAATGAAACCGAAACCGTTAAATCCTGGTCAGACAGTATTCTACATGGTGCAACCCCGTTTCATGAACGTTGACATCAGAGTTATGGTGGACGTAACTCAAGGAGGTTTAGATCTGTTTTTCAGTCCCCGCGACGATTCTTTCGTCGTTAATCTGAATACCACAACTGGATACCAGGATGTAAGTTAAATTAAATGTATTTTTCGCTGATTCGTTAACAAAACGCCGAGTTTTCCATGATTTTTCAAATGATTTCTAGGTTGAGTTGGACAGTAGATTTGTATGGCGCAAAGATCCAGGAAACACACGGTTCGACAAACATACTCGTAGCATAATGAGAGTTGTCGAATATCATTCGCACAGTATGTATTCGTATGGTTCGAATAGCACTACTCCCGAGCCAAATTGGAACACTGGTCCTCAGTACATCGTAATGGAATGCTATGCAAAAAGTCTCGCTACTTTCCTAACAATTGCGCAAAGGAATACGATCTTGGTCGTAAGGAATCTGACGAATCGGCTGGTATTAACTTTACCACAGGACAAGCACGAACTCCATCAAACTAAATTCCACATCGCCCTCAGAGCTATCGATCCTGTTCAGTCAGAATTAAGTAGTCGAGCTTCGTATGGAATGATTTTCTTCCGTCAGGATCAACTACATATCGACCTATTCGTTTTCTTTTCTGTATTCTTCTCGTGTTTCTTTTTATTCCTGGCCGCTTGCGTGGTTGCCTGGAAAGCGAAACAAGCAGCCGACGTTCGCAGAGCACGCAGGAGACACGTTGTCGAAATGTTACACATGGCCAAGAGACCGTTCGCATCGGCTACCATTATTTATGATCGCGATGGTAACGATTGCAGTCCAAGTTCACCACAGCGAAAAAGTAAACGCAATAAGATAGGTAGCTTTCATAATGACGTGAGACCCGTCGCGGTTGAACCAACCGACGACGGTGTTGCGGCTGTAGCCACTGTTTTTATCAGATTGCCGGGTGGTCGACAGGCACCTGTTAAACTTGCTCTTGGCAGCTCATTGATACTATTGACCAGAGTTTATCCGGTGAATAGCAGAGTGTTCCTAAGACGTAGAAACAGTCACGCGTTGAACTGAGCTTCTTTCAATAGGGATTTCCTTACCGCTATCCTCGAAAGTCTGCTTAGGCAGAAAAAGACATAGGCAGTCATTTTTATTTTTGACCCTTGCGAAACGGTTTCGTCGATCTCATCTCTCATTGTAATTATTCGGCCGCTCGTGATGCATGATCGTTACGCGAATCGGAAGGTTGTCATTTCCCGATTCGTCTATCATGACTAGACTGCGGATCTTTATGCAAAATAAAGAATTGCATTGATTGCAAGACACAGGAGCCAAATAGAAATTCTTTTCTTTTTTTAATTGTCTTATTAAGCTGAAATTAATACACTGATGTCCTTAAGCTTTCTTAATTCGTCCACTGGTTTAAATTGTACGTGTTCATTTTCGTCATAAATGCATAAAATCCGCAGTCTAATCATGACTAGACTGCGGATCTTTATGCATTTATGAAGACATTGGCTAGGTGAAATATAAACCAATGAAAAATTAGAAAAATCTAAAAATAGTGTTATATTGTTTTCAGGTGTAAAAACTATTAGGGGATAAAATGGATTTGTATTTAACTCCTGCTGCCCACAATCGTTGCTGAACATTTTTATTTTGCATAAAGATCCGCAGTCTAATCATGACATTTATTTGAATTCGTGTAAATTATGTTTTGTAACGGTAAATCGTCGTTTGTCCTTTTTTGAACAGGATTTATTATTTGTTCTGCCATCATCGACATTGTTCAATATTCGCCAGTAATGTGTACTTTTTAGTTTAACATATTTGTATTATAGTCGCAAAAGAAAACAATTCTAAGGGTATCTAAGCTAAGTGATAATATATAATATATATTGTCATACCATTCCATGACGAGACTGTATGTTTGTATATAAGAATCTGTAATTATGTATTTGTAATTTACACCGTTTTGTAGAAGCATTTTATGTGAACCGGACATGGTTTTGTGTCTTGGCACGTTCCATGGCAATTTTCCATGGAAAGTGGATGATTTTATTCAGTTGTTTTACAAAGGTTTCTGTAGGAAGACGGAAAAATAGAAAAGCCAGTTACGAGTATCGCTCGCATTATCAGATTGATCTCTACTGATATATTAATATATATCAGTAGAGATTTTAAACGAAAGTCAAAATTTTTTAATGAAAAAGAAATTCCCAAGAATGGTCGAATGGGCGAAGACGGCAGGTGGAGTTCATTGTCGTGAATGTAAATATTGAGGTGTCAGCAGTGGAACAAATTATAAAGCTTGATGTGATAATATTCCAGCGCAAATACCGTCAGTAATTATTCTCTGTGTAAAGAAAATGCAATAATAATCAGCCGACTTGGCTCAGCTGGTCGGCAAACCGATGATTTTAGAACATGCGTGCACGTAAACACGTATATGTATGTTAATTCAAGATATCGTAGATGCTGCCATGAGGATCGAATTGTATTTGCATAATTTAAACAAACAGTATTAGTATCGTTGATTAGAAAGAAGCTCGATAATGCGTGAAGCCGGAAAGGTTCCTATGCCAAAAACTGATGAGGAATAACGAGCATTGTAGCATAATAACATTATTATTATTATTATTTATGGCAAAAATCAAGAACGGCAGGCGTTATAAATTAAAGGAAAATTGTAAATACGCGAGGTGCACATTTGCAAACGTTTACCGACACTGAACATATATATCAATTGTAAAGTATTATTTGCCATTATCGATATTGGCTCGGGCCCGTTGAAGATGGAAAGAGAAAAGTACATCTTTTATCAAAGATGTTGACTCAACGTTATGTATTAATCAAAAGTATAGAAACGATAGGGCGTCGATGTAATGATATTAATATGTACTATTAAGACGAATCCAAGTAAATCGATCGGTACAGTGAGCGATGTAGTAAACATAGCTGTAAATACAAAAAAGGAGTGTTTTTTGCTAAACTGTTATGCGGTACTAAACAGGTTTAATATATATTCTGTACAGAATGTTTTCTAAGGTGATTGTTACACAGTTTGAATATTTTCCACTGTATTTTTATGAATCTTATTAGACTATTCAATCGGATACGAAGATTATATATATACATTTTCTATACACGAAACTACTTTGCTTTCCGTGCAACGTAAAATTAACGTAGAGGTGGTTGTTTACGTGATTTTAATTGAATTTTACGAATACAGTGAAAAATGCTTGAACCGTTTTTGGAAGCATTCTACGTATGCCGTCTACATATTGGAAGAATGCAATGTTGTTCCTTGTCTATAGGAACTAACAGTACATTGAGCAATTGTTAAGTGTGCATATGACAATGCAGCACGTCTTTATCCGTTTCGTTCCCACAAGTCTCATCATTGCGAATCTCATCGGACGATAATTTTATTATTTCTAGAATCGCCGAGTCGTTTTTGTCTCTCTAGCATAGCTTTTACATGATCATCGCGGTTCACGGTTACATGTTCGTTTATCTTCACGCGACTAACTACGCATTCGTGATGTTAGCGCGACAGTCTTTAAAACATGTCCCTAAACACTAAGGATACGAAAAAAAACTAACGTATATGTACATTTCTAATAGATTTACATGAATAGAGGTATATATATATTATATATATACATATTATGTATACACAATGAATGTATAATTTCTCGGTTGTACAGATCTGAGCGTTATCTCCAAAATGTTCTATTTTATATATAATTATTATATTACAGTCAATGTAAGCGATATCTTCCAATGCCGGCATTGTATCGCGTTGAGAAATGTTTGTAACACTTCTGAGATACAGTCGTTTGTAAAGTGTAAAAGATAAAGGTTGTGAAGTCCGTTGGTGTCGGCATCCCAGGTAGGGTTCGCCAGCTTTATGAATTTATTTCTACTGTGTAAAATATAATAAACGTGTGTAAAATTGGGTTTCACTCGAGTTTCATAAATAATAAGCCATAGGTTCTGTTAAAATATGTTAATGTGCGCAAGCTTGGGATAATCCTGATTCTTTCGCTCATAAGCAGACTGCGGATCTTTATGCAAGATAAAAATGTTTTGCATCCATTGTGGGAAGCAGGAATAACATAAAAATTGATTTCCTCCCTTAACGACTTTGTTACATCAAAAGTGATATTACAACATTCTCGAATTTTTTAAATATTTAACTGTATTATATTTCACCCAATCAATTTCTTTGTAAATACATAAAGATCCTCAGTCTACTCATTAGTATACATTGCAGACTTTATGTATTTACAACCGAAAACGAGTTGACACAACTCGGAACAATACAAACATTACATTAAGATTGTTAAAAAAGAATGTTATATACAGTGACTGGTTTTTACAGTTAATGGTAACAATTTTTATTTTGCATAAAGATCCGCAGTCTACTCGTGAGGATAATCGTCCTTTTCCAAGGGCAATATTTTTCACACAGACTTCTACTATAGATACAATAATCTTACAGTCCTTTTTATAAAAACGACCTTATGTAAAGATTTTCACCGGGCATGTATGAGATAATACATACATATAAAGCAAATGTATGTTCCATTCTATCACCATAGTAACTGTTCACCAACAAATACTCCAATACAAAGTTCGAGCGAGCACGCGATCGAATTTCTACATAGAATATGTCAACGTCGCATGATGTCCAATTTATAGTTCTACATGCAACAAAGAAGATATTGACAAGTATACGAAAGCATAAGTTTATAGGCGATAGTGTAAAATGAGATTTAAAATATCTACACAAAATCGCAACAGTCATAAGCGTTTGGTGACCTGTGTAGCATGGAGTTCTGCAGAGGAAATTTATTCCTGCGGGTACGTTTCAATGTTTAGAAAAATTTGGTTCTGCAAGATAATTTATATTTCTTTCTTTTTTTTCTTACAGAGAGGATCATTTATTAATAGCGTGGCACTTGGAAGGCGGTATAGCGCATTCCAGTGTCGTCACGCAATTTCCCGATGATTTTTATCCGACAGACATGCAATGGCATCCACGGCTGAATCATGGGACGTTAATTTCCAAAAAACAGACATTAGATGTTCTCTTAATTACTACGGCGGATGGTATTTATTATTTTGTTTATGATGTTTTATAGAAAGTCTAGTGAAAATTAGCTATTTTGTTGTAAGTTTGTCTTATAAGGTAAATTATTTTTTATTTTATTGTACGTATACCGCTGTGCAAAAGAAAGAAGCACCCGGCTATATTTAATAGAAAAGCGTAAAAAATCCAATAAGAACACAGTAAGTTTTGAAAAAGGATTCTGCTGTTTAATTGAATAGTTCTGAGATTATATGTGTTATTGCGGATTATCTAATACTTTAAATGCAATGAATCAATCATTGTACAATACAATTTCTACGTAAAAATATTGTTTGTCATTATATCTTATAATTATACTGGGTGCTTCTTTCTTTTACATAGTAGTGTATATTGCAAAATTTTTTATTAACACGTTCCGTATCACTGGTGGTAAAAACATATATTTTATAATAAGTTTAATATTGTAGCACGTAAGTTTGTTTAATTGTCGAGCAAAAACGGCTCGGCACGGAACGTGTTAACAAACTTTTCAACAAACAACGAAATTTTATTTTTTGATACTGAGTAATATTTTATTATAGGAAAGTATCATTTAGTCAATAAGAATGGCCGAATAGAGAAAAGCGTTGATGCTCACAAGGGAGCGACTACAGTAGGCAGATGGAGTTCTGATGGTTCTGCTCTTTTAACAGGTAAGTAAGATATGTTTTGAACGAAGTTTATTGTTTACTGAATTTTTTATTGAAATTTCAGCTGGCGAGGATGGCTTGATAAAAGTCTGGTCGCGAAGCGGTATGCTTAGGTCTGTTGTAGTCAGAAGTTTATTTCCTATTTTATCTGCTGCTTGGAGTCCAAATTGTACAACAGTCCTGTACTCTCAGGGTGTTCATTTAATATTTCAATCACTGAATTCGAATTCAAAACCACGGAAGGTAGAATAATTTAATCCGTGCGCATAGAATTTGTATTATTCGGAAATGAAACAATATTTATAGAAAAATTTTAGTTACTAGCACATGACGGACTGATTTTGATCGTATGTTGGAGCCAGACTAGCGGACTGGTAATCTCTGGCGGAGAAGATTGTAGGTACAAGGTGTGTAGAGATAATTATAAAATTACATTAATTCTATGAACATGATTTCTGATAAAATCATTGAAGCAGTTCATTTCTTTCAAAGGTATGGGACCCCAGTGGCACTCTAGTGTTCTCCAGCAATGTAGGAGATTATCCCATCACATCATTGAGTTGGAGTTACTCGGGGAATCATTTCGCTGTCGGATCTTTCAATACAATCAAACTGTGTGATAAAACAGGAGTTCGTTTATTTCTATATATTGTAGTTTATTCTTAAGGGGGTAGATTCGTTTCCAAGATTGCAAAGGTGCGAGATGGGCCTTCTCATTTCTCGATAATGCATGCGATGGGGTTTTTCAGTAGTCAAAAGCGCTAGATAAAATATCAATCTAGACCGCAGTCGCCCTCAAAAGTCCTATTTTTACGTTTACGAAGCGTAAATTGCATTATTCGGCAGCATGTAGCTGTCGCAGCTTTATGAAAATACAGTAAAATCGCGATTTAGCTCCCTGAGGATGTCCACGATCACTGTCCCTTCGCCTACCCCTTCCACTGGGGGAGTATCCCTTGTACTTTCGCGATCGACGCAGCCATAAAAAAAATAGTTTTCCTACACGATCTCTGTCCCTGCTCGGAACAGGCGATGGGAGCTAGATCGCGACTTCACTGTAATGCAAATTACGCTTCGTAAACATAAAGATAGGTCTATTGATGGCGATCGCGGCCTAGATTGATCTTTTATCTAGCGCTTTTTACTACTGCAGAATCCCATCTTTGCATTATCGAAAAATGAGAAAGAAAAACGAGTCTACCCCCTTAATTGGTGATTATTAGACTGCGGATCTTTATGCAAAATAAAAATATTCTGCATCGATTGTGGGAAGCAGTGGTTAAATAAAAATTTTATTTCACCCCTTAATAGTCTTTTCACGTTGAAAACAACATAACAATATACTTAGAGTTTTTATATTTTTCACTGTTTTATATTTCACTCTGTTAATTTCTTCATAAATGCATAAAAATCCGCAGTCTAGTGATTATTAGAGGTGTGCGAGAACCACACCTCCAGCGATTATAATATTTTTCTAACGATACTTATATTTCCAGTGGTCCTATTCGCTGGAAAAAATTAATTCTGGAAGTATATACTGTATCGCCTGGTCTAGCGATAGTACTCAAATCGCTATGGCCTGTAGTAATGGAACTGTGTTAACTGGACATATAATAGATAGGTACTACAAAATTTCATAATGCAAATGTTGTTGAGAATAAGCTTTTTATTTATGTGTTTTATATATATGCGCTAACAGAAGATTGGAATGGAATAATTACGAAGCTACATTAGTCAAAAGAAAAGTGATTGAAATCAGACATATTGCCAACGAAGTCCAGGAAACATTAGAAATATCGGACCGTGTAGTGCAGCTGGAATTTGGTTTCGACCATTTGGTTGTTATAACACCGGCTCAGTGTCATATCTACTCGGTAGTAAACTGGAACACACCAGCTATATTCGATTTGAAGAATACCAGTGTATCAGCAGTACTCCTTGCAGAGAAGTATGCAATAATTATTGTATGTTAATGTAAATATATTTTGTACGGTATACAAAAGATATCAATCATTTTCAGACAGTTTCTACTGGTCGAATGGAATAGCGTATCGTTGTACAGTTATCAAGGTCGATTATTAGGCACTCCAAAGTGGAAAGGGATGACACAGGAAAGACTTCATCCCCCTTGCGTATCATTGTGCTCCGACACTTTAGTTATAAGATCTCAAACTAATGAAAAATGTATGGCAAAATACAGTGTACATTTCTTCGGAGTCGGTTGTTTTCTTTCAAATTTTCATGGATCTTGTTTTCTTTTCAGTACTTCATGTTTTGGAAGTTGCCTACAATAAACCGGTAACAGAAAGTCAACCCTATGTACACCTTCAAGATATCACAAGGGTGGCGCTAAATCATATTGGAGGACCGAATGAACGACAAGTGGCGTTAATTGATGTGAATAAAGATTTGTTTCTGGTTTCTGTTCGAACTACTGGCTTCGGTAGAGTATGTAAAATAGGTATGCATCTTTTTCTAGTGGTATTCGATTGCAGGCACTCATGCTAGTTTGAATTATTTAAAACTAACTAAAAATTTTGGCAGTTCAAGAGAATATAATAACTAGACTCCTGAATTTATGCATTTATAACAAAAATGAGCGAGTGCAATTTAAAACATTGGAAATATTAAAAGACTTTAAGCGTTTTGCAATAGATAGAGCACACAAACTTTTCATTTTGCATAAACATCCGGAGTCTAATAATAACCGTTATTAGGCTGTATTAAAATTTTTATTTTTTGCTGTTTTTAATGATCTAATATCCAGCTATAATTTTATTTTTTCAGCCGCAATGGCGCAAGATATCGCATGGGCGACAGACGCAAATGTTTTAGCAGCGATGCTCGATGCAATGTTGTCCGTATGGCTATGTCCTAATTGCGTGCATTACAGTGATCGGAAAATAATAAGAAAGACTAGGATTGATAAGCCAAGCAGGTCTGAATTTGTTTTCCTTTATATTGCAAAATATCGTCCATTCGCTAACGTACTCTGAATGCTTTCAGTGAATTTGGCAGACAACCAAGTATTTCAAGTGTGTATAACGGTATGGTAATGGTACGTCGTGGTGATGGTGCATTGGTAGCATCTTCCTTTTATACATTCTTCATCAGTCTTCATCAACATATATTGTATAAAAGGTGGAAAGAAGCATTGTCTCTTTGTCGAATCGCTCAGGTAATTTTTCTATATAAATAATATCTTCCAGTGTAATATCATTTTTAAGATATTGAATTTGCAAGTAGAATGAAATATTATGGACTTGTATGGCCGTTATGGCAACTGATAACAAAGAACTGAGCGCTGCGGAAGAAGCGTACGCAGCGATTTCAAGATATGACAAAGTGGATTATATTCAGTATATAAAGGTAATTGTAATATATAATGAAAGAAAAAAAATTATTTGTCCTTTAATAATCCATTTTAATATTCGAATGTCGAAAAGAGATTTTCAAATAAAACTCAGAGACTGGCAGAGATGGCGCTCCTCTCTGGTGACCTGTTAACTGCAGAAGGTATACTTTTGCAAAATGGTTTAATCGCAGAAGCTATACGGATTAATATCGAAGTGTACAATTGGAATAGGTATTGTTTCATTGTGATAGATGCCACTTAAAAAATATATATATATTTTTCTTTTGAATTTTGTTTTCTTTCAGAGCGTTAGAATTGGCCATTAGGCACAAAAAGCAACAAGAGGAAGTTCTAAACGCGAGAAGAAAATATCTTGAAGTGATTAACAAGGAAGAAACGAATCAGAGCTTCCTCGCGTACATCGCAACAGTTACGAAAGTGCGGGTAATCTGATTTCTCAATTTGGCCGCACAATTTTTTATAAATTGCACATAATTTTGTACACTTTTTCCGAACAGTGAGAATAAATTCTTTTCCCAGGAAGTAAATGAGAAGAATAAAAATCAAGTTTACGAGGAGATCATTATCGAACGGTCTGCTAGTCGAGAGGAATCTGAATTAGCGGAACCGGAAGTTACACAGCACGAGATGTCGGAAAAAGAAATATATACTTGAAAGAGCAGCGCGAGTTGCGTTTATACAAATCATTTGTTGAAATATGTAAAATTTAAATACAACGAACCATTGTCCGAATTAAAGTGACCTCCTAATTATTAGACTAAGGAACAAACAATAAGAAACTCGTACGAGTGGATGTTATGAAAATGTTTACTATAATAAATTATACAATAACCGTACATTTAGCACACGTTAGAAAATTAAAAATTTTAAAAACGTTGAAATTATAATAGCGATCAGTGTGGAAAATATAAATACCGACACAAGCTTCCAGGTGGACCACGTTGCTTCTTTTGTTACTGGCCTATAGCGTGTTGTCAAGGCAGACTAAAATAAGAGACTCAAGTTAGGCGAAGAAAATGCGAATTTTACTTTATTTAGGCCACATAATACATCTCAGCTTACCCATCCACCATTGGCTTGTATCCATGCGGCGAGATCCTCTTCCAAAATGTCGTTCATACCTAATAACCAAAATGAAACGAAAAATCTGCTTTTATTGATATAGAAATCTTGAAGAATGAAATTGGAAAATTTGGTAAAAATTGTTACTCTAATGTACAGACTCCAGTTTACCGGATAATTCAAAATTGTTTATCATATAAGCATTCTTAATAAGGTTTCCGTTTTTGTACAAAATATTTAATGGAATTCGTTTTAGTCTTGATTTTGTTGTTTACAGCAACGACGTAATGAGTATACTTGTTTAGTCGTTTTGCGACATAGGACACATGCTGAGCAGCCACTTAACACTTCTCGGCCGCACCTTTCTTGCCAAAATAAGAGAAACAGGACTACCAGAGGAATGACATTATAATTTTAAACGAATTAATTACCTCTCTGTATGGCGGGTAGAAACTCAGGTTTGCCCTGACGTACGCAATCCACAGCAATGCCACCGGCGATGGCGTAAAGGGCTATCACTTTGCTCCAGGTCATCTCACCGTTTCTGATCATCTCCCTGGAGACATCGGCTATGGCCTCGCTGGCGGATTGTTCCGAAGAGAAACTGCCGCAGCCAATTTGTCGAGCGACGCGATTGAACAAGTTTGGATGCATTTTCTCCAGTTCGGAGCCGACTGATATCAATTCCGGGTAAACTTCACCTACGATCGCGCCACCCGGAAGCAACATCGCGCTCCTCATCCTCTTTAGACCGAGCTTCCGGTGAAAGATCCCAGACCGTTTCAATCGGTTTCGTATGTACTGACCGCATAATGATGTGCCCTGTACAAAACATAAATAATACCGATCAGACGCCTTAATTCTTACGTTTTCACTTGATGGACTAGATCAGGGTTTCCCAAACTTTATCTCTGATGGAGCATTCCTTTGGGAGTAGACTCCTTTTTCCAGGATTTCAAGTGTGCGGGATTCACGTTCTCATTTCTCGTTAATACAAAAATGGGGTTTCTCAGTAGTCGAAAACGCTAGATAAAAAATCGATCTAGGGCGCTACCGCCCTCAAAAATCCTATTTTTTCATTTACGAGGCGTATTTGCATTATTCGTGCACGAAAAAATGATGATTTTCCACTAGCGCGGCCGTTCCACATCGCAGGCGCGACGAACGCCCGTCCTAGTGGTGAACGTCACTGGCGGCAATTCATGTCGGGCGAAGATATTTTGCTTCCTGGTTCGAAAAAAACGTCGACGTTGGATATTTGGAAGGGTGGTTTCTTAAGATAAAAGTCTGCTCTATCGCGTGGTGTAGTTCGTTTTTCCGCTGAAACCTTATTTTTTTATATAAATTGAAAAATATCCTGAACAATCGGTGCAAAAGTGGTGTCTCACCATCTTTAATGATTGTTTAAACAATCATAATGTATTAGTATTGGATATCACTGTATTCAGGAAAGTCTACAGAATCTTTTGCTGCAAAGAACAATTCAATATCTTTTATAATAACATCACAATATTTGTTTAAAGTTGGAACACACGTTTTTTTTTTTCAAAGTCATGTTTCTCAAAAACTGTGCATGTAGGAGAAAAATTAAGGACAGATTCGGAATCAGCGGAAAAAACTATAAGATGCACCCAACAGTTATATG
Organism: Lasioglossum marginatum; assembly: GCA_028455795.1. Lineage (NCBI taxonomy): Eukaryota > Metazoa > Arthropoda > Insecta > Hymenoptera > Halictidae > Lasioglossum > Lasioglossum marginatum. The sequence goes on from CM052242.1 coordinate 7,127,084, forward strand.
GAAATATTTGTGGTGTTGGACAGTGTAATTACCATGAATTACATAATGTATCCCTTAAAAAACCATACAACTTTTCTAGAATAAGTTTTTTCATACAATGGATACTATGGAAGTTATTGAGGGTGAACAAGTTGCGTGGACCATCCTGTATATTCAATACATTTTGTACCCGGTAAGATTAGTGCTAAAAATCTCCAAAAACTTAATTAATGTTCAGGAGAAATATATGTATGTCGCAGATGGAAGCAAGCTGTGGCTCACTTGTGTCACGGTGAGCTCAATGGAAGCAGAGACGGTCCTCCATCGAATCGTGTGAGAGATTTTCCTCGAGACGACGTCGCTGACATTGCTGAATCTTCTTCGAGCCGAATCGACGACATAAAACGGTGAGATCTCCGGATTGTTAGCTGGGAAACCAGCCAAATTCGAGTGTAAGGACAAGGCGAGGCTATTTCTCCGGTAAGGTTGCGTCGCATTTCCGGAAATGTCTTCCAGGCCGCGTAGAGAACCGCAAAGTCCAGACATCGAGGCGTCCTCCGTCGTATTTTCCTGCCATTCAGGCTTCTGGGACTTGAAGAATTTCAATGATCGATAGAAACAATTTGGAATTTTGTAATGTAGCTATGTAGACCCCTTCATAACGCGATCAAAAACAATCTTTTATACGCATCTACCGTACATTCACTGCCACATGAAATATTGTTTTGGCAAGAAAGTAATTTCGGTATTTTTTAAGGTGAAATGATGTGTGATGACCTGAAATTGCACTTGGATCGGTTTTTTGCCGATAAGGACCAGAAGTTTTATCGAACAAAACGGAAAATATAAAATATATTAAAGTTCATTGCTTGAATAAAAAAAAATTGGGTTCTACTTCACCTTGAAATACCGAAATTACTTTCTTGCCAACCCAATACATGTCGATTAAGTTTGTGTACGATTACTATTTCTTTTTGTGAATTTTTTGCGCACTACATACCGTCAATTAAACCACGAAAAATGTCATAAATAAGTTGGTGAAAGCCCTATAAAAAAATAAAGAAATTTTGTAACTGGATTAACATGCCCCCAAAGTGAAGGGGGTAGGCGGACTGACTAAGATCGTATTAAACTATTTTTGATTGCGTTATATATGAAAGTCCACTGTAGTTTTTATTGGGAAGAAGAAACAACATCAACAATAGAACTACCGGGGGAGCCAATATATGCTAATTATAAAAGCGTGGTCTAACAAGGAGAGTGCAAGGCCTTCGGGTCACCGATTTAGTTGAGATTTTGTATACTTATAGTTTGTATACTCGATCTCCCTTTTACGAATATATACCATTATAGGGATAGATATTCATAAACAAAGTTCTTAAATTAGTGTTTAAATCTGCAATTGTAGGGAAAGTATACATCGAATAATGTCCTTTTGTATTGGCAACTTACTAGACTTACACCCGGTGCGCAAGGGTTCGATTGTCTGGGGAAAAATATTTTTTTACTTATTTATTTATATTATTTATTTGCTGTGTAACATTGTTCATAAGAGATTACACATTTCTTACAAATTGATACAGATTGGTGGTACATGTCGTAAAAGCATACTGTCGTATGCTTTAAAACTTTTGTTATTTAATTTGTAATAAATGTGTAATCTCTTATAAACAAGTCAATGTTACATAGCGAATAAATAATATAAATAAATAAGTAAAAGAAATATTTTTCCCCAAACGAGAATCGGACCCTAGCCCATCGGGTGTAAGTCTAGTACGCTGCCATTACACATTTTTTTTTCTTTTTAAACAACATTTTTATTTATGGCCAACACTTACATTTTTAGGGTTATACAAAATGTATAAAAATATAACGCTTTTGATGTGTAAAATCTAGAGTCTTAGAGCTAATGTGCTTTAAACAGATTTAATTATATTGCACTGAGAATTATTGCGAGGTACGCCTTTTTGTTCTTTGGTAAGTTAACGATTTATGAATTTGTTTATGCGCCCGAAACGGTGTTAAATTGCTGCCATTATACCAGGACATTATTCGTTGTATACTTCCTCTACAATTGCAGATTTAAGCACTAATTTAAGAACTTTGTTTATGAATATCTCAACAACTATTGAGTGTTTGCCCCTATAATGGTATATATTCGTAAAAGGGAGATCGAGATCTATAAGTATACAAAATCTCAACTAAATCGGTGACCCGAACGCCTTGCACTCTCCTCGTAAGTCAAATTAAAAAAAAAATGAGTTTATCATCATTAACCACATCACATTATTTTGAACTAAATTAATTCAACGTAATGTTGGTGCTATTGTTATTTCTTGGAACAAGAAGTATGTATATGACTTAGACCACTTTCATAATTATGGGCACATATGTCCTGTTCCTGATTTTTCGTTCACAATTATTATTGGAATGAAACAAATATTTAATTTCATACACCTGGTTCTCTTTTTACGCGCCGAACAACCTGTTAGAGCCGCGTCAAAATAAATAGATCTGCATAAAAGTCAACAAAACATACTTGAAAAATCATGACAAATAAAAGACCTTTACAAATCCGTGTAAAAATTATTTATGTAAAACTGTGACGCGTGAAAAGAGAACCAGGTATATTTATGATAAAAACCACACGAAATCTAAATAATGTTGTCATTTCGAGCGGTTATCAAAATTAAGAAAAAATTTTACAGTGAGTAATACGGCAATGCTCCTTATTACTCCTTAACAATTCCTCCTTGCTCTTGTAACTGTTGCAAGAGTTACGTGCGAACTGATATGGCTGGTAGTGAGTAGACTGCGGATGTTTATGCAAGCATATTGGGTATGCTGGAAAGTTTTGTCTTTTATCTGAACGTCTGCCTTTACTGCTACCAGGTGTAGTAAAAAAATATGCAGTAGATGTTTACTTTATATTTTGTTACCACGGCAAAATGCACTGTATCTGTATATCATAATATATAAAATGACAAATTAGAGCGTTAAATATAGCAGGTAATCTGTTACTACAGGCATGAACAGTTCGTAGCTCGATTGGAGGCATTCTCAAGAGATACCCCCACTTCTCCCGCCCCGTAGTGCTCCGAACGCCACGGGGAGCGAGACGCGCGGGCAGGAGAAGTGGGGATATTCCTTGAGAATGCCTCCGATCGGGCTACGAACTGCTCATGCCTGTGTTAGTAACATAATGAAGATGATGTGCAATTACGAATTTCAGTAGAAAAATTGCGTTGTAGAAGCGGATGAACATTTATATCACGTGTTTGGTGAATGGCTGTTTTGAAAAGGACATGTCAGTGGTGCTTAACACTAGGTTTACGGGATCCGTCAAAAGATTGTAAAGATGCTTCCCGGAGGAATTATTTACCAAATTTATTTCTTGGGGTATATACTATTAGAAAAATGGCCAAAAATTTGGATAGACGCATTCTTGTTATGTTTATAAAATAATGTGAAATGGTTATTTCTAGACCTCCGTAAACCTAGTGTTAAGGGGATGGACTCGTTTTCAGGATTGTAAGGGTGCGGGATACGCCTTCTCATTTCTCGATAATGCAAAAATGGCATTTTTTCAATAGTCAAAAGCGCTAGATAAAAGATCAATCTAGGCCGCAATCGCCCTCAAAAGTCCTATTTTTACGTTTACGAAGTGTAAATTGCATTATTCGGCAGCAAATAGCTGTCGCAGCTTTATGAAAATAGCTACATGCGCAGAATTTATTGCTTCCGAACTTTATGCTTCCGAATACTGTAAAGTCGCGATCTAGCTCCCTGAGGATCTCCACGATCACTGTCTCTTCGCCTACCCCTTCCACCAGGGGGCATCCCTTGTGCTTCGGCGCGATCGGCGCGGTTGACGCAGCCATAAAAAAAATAGTTTTCCTACACGATCTCTGTCCCTGCTCGGAACAGGGAGCTAGATCGCGACTTCACTGTAATGCAAATTACGCCTCGTAAACGTAAAAATAGGACTTTTGAGAGCGATTGCGGCCTAGATTGATCTTTTATCTAGCGCTTTTGACTATTGAAAAACCCCATCTTTGCATTATCGAGAAATGAGAAGGCGCATCCCGCATAAGCACGTCTGAACTAGGGCTGGTAACTTACGAGTTTTATCTTTCATTTTATGTCATGATTTTTGACAAATAAAAATATAAATAAAAAATTTGACAGAATTCTCACAGAATATAAGTACAAACCAGTTACACAAAATATATTTATTTATATTCAAGATCAAGATGTGATCTTAGAAGATGAAACCCGTTCAAGAAACCCGTCCATAATCGATTAAAATGTTTTGGAAACGTTTTTGAAACTCGTCTTCATTTATGTATATGTATGTATACTATGTGTGCATTGTGCATGACTCATGCGAGAAGTATGTTCGAGATGTACGGAGGATATGCGTAACTTTTAACATATGCACAAATTATTCACTATGCAAAACATATGCGATATGCAAAACAGAAAATACATTGTTATGGTTCTCTGTTGGTGAACCTTCCCACTTTTGTGTTTACACCTGTTTTCGGAAAGAACTTGCATTGACATTTATGATTTATATGTATACAGCGATAATTAGGCTGTAGCCTTTAATGCAACATGAAAATTGTCTGCATTAATTAGAAGGAGCTACATAGACATTTATTTCCTTTTTCGAATAATTTCAATGAGTTGAAAATATTTTCACTGAAATGAAATGAAATGCGGCCGAATAACATGTATTGGGTTGGAAAGAAAGTTCGTAGCGTTTTCAAATTAAGAATCGGAGATAAAATTAATTAAAGTATTTATTCATACGTTTATTCAATAACGCGAGAAGTTACCTCGAAAGTGGCAAGAAGTAATAGAACAGAATGGAAAATATGTCATTGAATAAATCTATGAATAAATATTTGAATTTTAGCTTTCAATTTCAATTTACAAACGCTAGGAACTTTCGTTCCAACCCGTTACAAGCCGGCACGAGGTGATTCCTTATGAAAAAATAAGAACAAGTTATGGAATAAAATTTTTTTTTTAAGTTTCACTTTTCGAGAAAATTGAGTTTGAAATGCTATTCGTACACTACCGCTTATAAGTGTTTAGGCACTCTTAAAAAGACGATAACTTTTTTAACATTGTACTATACGATTTAAACTTTTTTGAGAAGCCAGAGCAATTAGTTTACTACAGGATGTGAAGAAAATGTTCTCAAAAATTGCAATTGATCGGAATTCTAAAAAAAATACTAAAAGTTGCATTTTACAACTTTTTAATATGGGTCGATATTGAAAATTTAAAAAGTACGTTTTGTAGGCCTGTGTCGATTATATGCACTGTGAAAGTTTCATCGAAATCGATTGATGCATAGATATGCTTAGATACATACAGGGTGGAAATTATAAAGCGTTTAGTTCGAAAATATTGATTATACACAGATGAAAGTTGTTCAATACCGAGGGGGACGTCATGTGGTGGAACTTTTATTTTTCTCGGTGGACACACCAAGGTGAGATGGAGGTCAACTTTCTTTTTTTAAATGGAATGATACGTTTTTTTATCCACCATCAAATAGTGCGTTCCAAGACGAATTCAACGACCTATGACTCAAGGTCATTCAAGGTCAACTTGCAGGAAAATGCAGAAAAGATGTGATCGCTTTATTTGTACTTTACTTCGTGCCTTCGAACTTTCACACCAAAACGAGGACTGTCACACCAAAAACTACACTACTGGTGGTAAACTAATTGCTCTAGCTTTCCAAAAAAAGTTCAAATCGTATGGTACAATATTAAAAAAGTTATCGTCTTAAGGATGCCTAAACACTTATGAGCGGTAGTGTACGTATACTGTTACGGCTAATAACACGTATCGTGTTTGCGAACAATGTCTATAGATCAACGAAAACTGCAATAACTGCTTAGGCAAATAACATATCAGGAGAAGTCTCAGATCATTGTTTACAAACACGACACGCGTTATACGTTGCTCGACGAACCGTAACTTACAGTTGGCCGTAACAGCATACGTACGCAACGGATTTTCAAATTCGATTTTCTCGAATCTCGAATCGAATTTTATTCCATATTTTGTTCTTATTTTTTCATAAGAAACCACGCCGTGCCTGCGTGGTACACGTACATGTTATTCGACCGCACCCTGTACATTTTGAGAAACGAATGTTTAGTCAATTCTTACTTAACCCCTTGCCGTATCATTTTCTTTAAAGTTACAGTGATTAGAATGTCTTTATCCCCAAAAATGTTGTAGGAGAGAAAAGAAAATATATATTTTTTGTGGCTACATTTATTTTAATGCTTAAATATTAATTACAAGCGAATCAAATTTTATTCCATTTAAGAAGAAACGCGTAACATTCATATTTAGCAAGTCTAACAGACTTTGTTTATAATCTCCATGAGTGTGACTTGTTAAAATACGGCACACACACACACAAGAGCTTTTAATAGCTATGGATATTCATACTGTAAAAGTTCTACTATGCCAAAATAATATGATCCAGCACTACACAGAGTCATATATCAATTTACGAATCAAAAAGAAAATCAGTATTGTAATTTTTCTTGCATTGCATTCAAAGCTGAACAATATTTTCAACAGTAAAATTTATACATGTTAATAAAAATTCATTTGCTGAGCATTGTACACGTAATGATTAAATGAACAATCTATTAGCAACGATGAAATTCATCAGGAATATCTCCTTGAAAGTCAGAGGAACCTCGAATATGAGTATTGTAATTTTTCTTTCTATTGCATTCAAAGCTGAACAATATTTTCAACAGTAAAATTTATTCATATCAATGAAAATTCATTTGCTTAGCATTGTACACGTAATGATTAAATGAACAATCTATTAGCAACGATGAAAATTCATCAGGAATATCTCCTTGAAAGTCAGAGGAACCTCGAACAGCATCAGCGAATATCTTCAACTCCCTTTATGGTAATCACGGGAATACGCGCTCGCGAAGGCGAGTGTTGATAGAATCGTCTGTCCTTACTACCATAATGGCCGCGGTACGTTCACACTAGGTATTGTGAGTAATTATTATTCCGCTCGCGGGTATAGCTGTTGTTATCTGGCTGCCTTATTTAGCTCTTGTTATTTAACATGCTCCGCGGCGCTTTCTATGCCGCCTGAACGTATACTTTCATTGTGTGCGCGTATTACTTGTCTCCACTCCATCACTTGGTAACGAAGTGGATTAACCGCGGTCTCTGACGTTTCTATAAATTAAAGCAGATCCCGCTGATTACGGAATCTCAGCAACACGTCTTTTACCTTCCTGTTCCATATCTTCTTTTTGTCAATACAGTAGGAGCTCGATTAACCGGATCCTGATTATAAACAAATATACGTTTAAATATGATTATATTATGAAGGAAAATAAATTTTCATAAATAAAAAATTTATTTTGGAATATAATTTACATTTTAATTATTTCCTCGGGTCGCGATTATATCCATCGGGCCTTAATTTATCCGGGCTGTTTGTCTCCCGATCAAGCCGGTTAATCGAGGTCCTACTGTATTATTAATTAATCATTAATAATTGTTATTATTCACCCTTCGCACTCCGAATTATTTTTCAATTTTGTTGCCAACAACTCCCTACTATTTTAAGTGTTTCATTTGAAATTTAAGTCCTCAAAGGACAGTTCCTCGACTCCTACTTATTTAAAACAATTTTGTTTACTAATTATTAGACTACGGATCTTTATGCATTTATAACAAAATTGAGGGGACGAAATTCATAATTATTGAAAAATTTTAAAAATTGAATGTCAATATATATGATTTCTCCTCTATTAAAATCATTAAGAGAAGAAATAACATTCAATTTAGTTTCTATTTCTTGCAATCGATGCAGACAATTTTTATTTTGCATAAAGATCCACAGTCTACCGATTATATTAAATATAGCTTTCAAACTTTGTTGTAATTCATATTTGTGGAACTTATACTTGTTTTTCACTAAAAAAAGACGACTTAAATAATTAAAGGAAGAACCATATACATATAAAAACACGTTTCATTTTTTCTCCGAGATTTTTGGGTCGTCCTGTATAAATAATATTATCTTTAAAAATGCTTCAATTTCACGGAAGCCTCAAAGTTCAAATATGCAATATTCTTGCGTTCATACGAGTAATAACAATAAAAATAAGAAGAACTTTTATGAAATTGCGCGAGCTTATAAAATGTTGTAGTCTTCGACAATTAAGTAATATAAACATTTATATTTTAATTTTATTTATGAAAAAATTGTATGTTTGAATTTGTTTCCCAATGTGTATAAGGTACGTGTTGGTACACAGTACACTTTAACTCCATAAAACAGAAAGTGAAGAAATGTGATGAAATAATATACATTGTTTTTCAAAATTTTCCTTTAAAATAAAAATTGAAATAAACATTGTATAATGCATAAATACAGGTGTTGCTTTCATATAAAGACATGTAGAATGAATAAGATAGAATGGCCTTGATGTAATCATTATTAATATCACAACTAATTTCAATAATTCTATTTCCGCAAGATATACATATACAGTGTCCGGATTTAATATTCGGACACTCTAAAAAACACAATAACTTTTGTAATATTGTACAATACGATTTTAACTTTTTTGGAAGCTAGAGCAATTAGTTTACTACTGTATGTGAAAAGAAATTTTTTCAAAAATTGCAATAGATCGGAATTGTAGAAAAAATGCTAAAAGTTGTATTTTACAACTTTGTTATCTGGGCCTATATTGAAAATTTAAAAAATACATTTTGTAGATCTGTGTCAATTATATGCACTGTGAAAGTTTCATCGAAATCGGTTGGTGCGGGAAAAAACGACAGGCATTGAAAGATGTAAGAATCAAGAATCCTTAGATTTATTGCAGTTAGAGTCCGAAAATCGTGAAAATCTGCAATTTTTACCATCTTTAAACGTTTCTAGTTCATTGCAACATCGACCGATTTTGACGAAATTCTTAGAATATGTTTAATTGACACAGATCTATAAAACGTATTTGTTAAATTTTCAATATAGGCCCACATAAAAAAAATTGTAAAATGCAACTTTTAGTATTTTTTCTATAATTCCGATCTATTGCAATTTTTGAAAAAATTTCTGTTCCCGTCCAGTAGTAAACTAATTGCTCTAGCTTCCAAAAAAGTACAATATTAAAAAAGTTAGCGTGTTTTTTAGAGTGTCCGAATATTAATTCCGACCACTGTGCATATGAGCCGTTCACAGGCCTAATCGATTAACCCCACTTTTTGAAATATTTTAAATTTAAGTGTCAAAGCACTTGGTTCAGTCATAACCTTTTTTATTTATAATAAATTTCCCAAATAATACAGATTAACACCATTAAACGACAAAATTTTTTGAACGGGGATTTCATTATTGCAACGATTTACATTAGAGTAAGGAGTTAACCAGAATGGCTTCTGAAATCAATTATTTATTATTCGGCGACCAAAAAAATGTTTCATGGTGTTAATCTGTATTATTTGGGAAATTCATTATAAATTAAAAACGTTATGACTGAACCAAGTGCTTTAACACTCAAATTTAAAATATTTCAAAAATTGGAGTTAACCATTTGGCCTGTGAACGGCTCATATACACATATTTAATTGTAAGATGTTTATATACGCAGCACAAAGAACGAATAATTTGCTGTTTGCGGTTACTTCTTTCAAGCATAGGATGGTTATCGTTTATCAACGTCAAACAGCCGGTCAATTATCGTTTGGAAGTCTATGTAACCGAAACCGACACGTTCGTTTCAATCTTTTTCTTTCACCACAATGTTTGAATTCATAGAAGTTTAATAATAATCGCAAAAAACATCGACGAAATAAGTCGTAGTACGAGAATGTGTACGATGTCAAAGCTTAGTCGCATAATATCGATGATGGTGCACAAACATGATTTCGGATGATTTATGCCTATGTAGATATGACAATAATTATTTCGTATTACTTGGCAAGAATAGTGGCGAAGGAACAAGTTCCGTGTTAAATGATCTGTGCAATTTTTTTCAAATCGGTTAGAGATATACAGGATGTTCATTTGAAAACTTTCCAGCCGAATATCTCGAAAAGTATGAAAGATATTAAAAAAGTCTAAAACACGTGTCCAAGGAGGGGGAAAGAGGGGGCAGTATCAGTTTTTTATTTGGGTGGCGTTTTCAAGGTCATTTGAAGGTCAACTTTGTCTTTTCAAATGAAAACCTATATTTTTTTTTATGGGATCTTATTGTACGTAAAAAGACCAGCAATTTTCGTAGGATACTTTTTTTTATCTGGACACTAGTTTCGGAGATATTTAAAGAGAAGCAGAGCGAGTCATACTTATACTGCGAGAAAGTTTGTAATTCCTTTATAACTATAACAAATTTTCAAAATGTTCTCCGTTGTTTTCTAAACAATAATACAGACGATCCTCAAACTCTGAACGAACATTTTTGAAGGTATCTGTTGGAATAGCTCTACATTCCTGTACAATTCTGCGACGCAAATCGTTGACGCTTTCTGGTTGTGTTTTATAAACAACAGACTTTAAGTGTCCCCACAAAAAGAAGTCGACTGGAGTTAGATCTGGTGATCTTGGTGGTCACTCAATAACACTCAATAACTCTTCTACCAAACCATCTTACAATTAGTGGGAATCGATTGTTTAATCACTGGCGAACTGGTAACGTGTAATGCGGGGGAGCACCATCATTGGAAGTACAAAAGTTCTTCATTTAACAAAAAATTGCTGTTTTCATCTCTTTGGTTTTCAAGACTTTCTGTTATAAGTGGATCAATGATGTCGTCCAGTAAATTTAATTACAGATTGCCATTCAAATTCTCTTGGAGAAACAGAGGACCTATAATAGCATTTCCTAAAATGCCTGCCCAAACATTTATTTTTTCCGGCCATTGAGTATTACTTTCTCTAATAAGATGTGGATTTTCGTCACTCCAATAACGACAGTTATGACGATTTACAGCATCATTTAAGAAAAAAGTGTATTCGTCACTAAAACAAATGTTTTTAATTGGATTAGGACTGACGTTGATCGTATTTGTTAATTCCTCACAAAACTCGGTCCGCCTGTCAAAGTCATCTTCCAATAACTGTTGATTGTTGATGCAACTGCATTTTATAAGGATGAAACTTGTTATGTTTAAGTAATTTGTGCACAGATCCCACTGATACACCAGTTACCATTGAAACTTGTCAAATTGAACTAGTAGGATTCACGGTAAACTGTCCTATAATTTGGATTCGATCAGCTTCTTTTATGAATTTTGGCTGGTTTCTTTTTAAATTTGTCACCGATCCTGTTTCCCTAAACTTTGCAACTAATTGTAACACGTACGTATGACAAACACATGTATCAGGATGTCTCTCATTGAACGTAGCAGCAGTTCGACGAGCACACTCATCAGCTCCATAAATAAAAATTATTTCTACTCGTTCTTCTAAAGAATACACCATTTTATACAATTAATTGTACTATGATATAGTATCTCTTATTACGATGATTCACACTTGACTAAATAGTACAATCTTATATTGAAAGACAGACAACATAAACAAGAGATCAATAGAGGACAATTATGTTTTCAAACGGTACGTGCTGGTACAACTGGAAAACATCAACGATTTGCGTCAAAGAATTTTACACAATAATATGCCTCGCTCTACTTCTCTTTAAGTATCTCCGAAACTAGTGCGTGGATAAAAAAAAGTATCTGACAAAAATTGTCTTTTTATGTACAATAAGAACCCATAATAAAAAATATAGCTTTCCATTTGAAAAAACAAAGTTGACCTTCAAATGACCATGGAAACGCCACCCAAATAAAAAACTGATACTGCCCCCCTCTTTCCCCCTCGAAATCCTTGGACACGTGTTCTACACTTTTTTAATATTTTTCATACTTTTCGAGATATTTGGCTGGAAAGTTTTCAAATGAACACCCTGTATATGCGTTTTAATACTGAAGACAATAAGTATTGGAATGCGCATCCACATGAAAAGTAACATCCACAGAGAATGAATAAAAAAATATAAAAAATAAAAATTATTTGCATTAATTGCAAGATACAGTAGCCATACATACATACATACATACATACATACAGTTACTCCAATTAATATTCGGACGCTCTAAAAAAGATGATAACTTTTTTAATATTTTACTATACGATTTGAACTCTTTTGGGAAGATAGAGCAATTAGTTTACAGGATGTGAAAAGAAATTTTTTCAAATCATTTAAATAAAAATAAATTTTTAAAAAATACCATGTTTTTAAAACGGACTAAAAAGTATAAAATAAATTTTTAAAAAACACTACGTTTAAAAAACGGTCTAAAAAGTATAAAATAATTTTTTTTAGCCCTATACAGATTCCTCGCCCCGTACAGATAGTCCTGAAAATTTATGATTGTGAATTTTTAATACATAGCTATGAAAATACTTGTAAGATTTAAAACGAAAAACGTGGGGCGCAAGACTTAAGTGAACTATTCATGCATCAATTATCTATTGTATGCGCCCCACGTTTTTCGTTTTAAATCTTACAAGTACTTTCATAGCTATTAAAAATTCACAATAACAAATTTTCAGGACTATCTGTGCGGGGTTAGGAATCTGTATGGGGCTAGAAAAAATTATTTTATACTTTTTAGTCCGTTTTTTAAACGTAGTGTTTTTTAAAAATTTATTTTATACTTTTCAGTCCGTTTTAAAAACGTGGTATTTTTTAAAAATTTATTTTTATTTAAATAATTATTTTCTGCTTTTTAGTCTTGTATGTGTGAAATTTTACAATCGATTTTGAACATTTTGATGAGATTATAACAAAGACATGTAGTAAATTTCAGACGTATTACGACGCGTCATATCGAAAACAAACGCCGTGGTAAAATGTCAAAGATAAAGGTTCGACGGAGAATCTCGATGTAACTGTTCTTTCGCTTGGTAAACAAACATTATAGTATAATAATACGTAGTAACTATGTACACACCGCACGGAGCTTGAACGCACATTGAGCTCCATCGGTGCGAAACGGGTCAGTGGAGTGGGGATGAGTCAGAGTGGGAATACGTAGTAGAGTGGGGATGCTGAACGCGATGACGTTACGCGCGGGAGGGGGGGGGATGCAAGGTTAAATTTATTAATAATTTATATCTCCTAAACGCATAGGCTTTTTTAAAAAATTCTTTTTAAATATTGCATTGTCATCCAGTTCTGAGCTATGTTTAAAATTTCAAGTCTCTAGCTCATCAGGAAGTTAGTTTAAAATCAATTGCAAAATTTGTCTTTCAACAGACAGACAGACAGACAGACAGACAAACAGACAGACAGACAAGAAAGCGAGCTAATAAAAACGTGGTAAAAAATTGCAATTGATCGGAATTGTAGAAAAAATACTAAAAGTTGCATTCTGCAACTTTTTTATGTGGGCCTATATTGAAAATTTAAAAAATACGTTTTGTAGATCTGTGTCAATTAAACATATTCTGAGAATTTCGTCAAAATCGGTAGACGTTGCAATGAGCTACAAACGTTTAAAGATGGTCGAAATTGCAGATTTTCACGATTTTCGGCCCATATCTAAGAATTCTTTCATCTTTCAATGCCTGTCGTTTCTTCCCGCACCAACCGATTTCAATGAAACTTTCACAGTGCATATAATCGACACAGATCTACAAAACGTACTTTTTAAATTTTCAATATAGGCCCACATTAAAAAGTTGTAAAATGCAACTTTTAGTATTTCTTCTACAATTCCAATTGCTATTTTTGAAAAAGAAATTTTCACATCCTGTAGTAAACTAATTGCTCTAGCTACCCAAACAAAGTTCAAGTCGTATAGTACGATATTAAAAGTTATCGTCTTTTTTAGAGCGTGCGAATATATATCGAGTAACCGTATATAGACATGCAGTTCTTTGAATAATTTTAAGGAGTTGAAAATAATATAAGGGACCCTTTAAATTCTTGAAATAACTAACTGTGTTGATTCCTTGTTTGGTTCTAACAATGAGCATTGTAGCACGGAATATGGTCGATATGTTAATATTGTTAATTCTATCAATGAAATGGATATAAAGATTAAAGATGTGTTAGAAGAGGAAGAGGGAGGGGGATCTAAAAGCGATGAAAACATGTACAACGATAAGCATTAATGCGGATAATGGAATTAATTTACCAATGTCTGGGTCGCCTCTTCCTGGACCCCCAGTCGAAAGTCTGGCTTCATCGTAATTAACGCGCGTCTGCCTGATTAGTCACTGCCGCTTTGCTTGCTCCACATATACATTTTACGTGTAATGTAGTTTTGCTGAATTATCACTTATCAACGGTGAGAGCCTGACCGGTCGATTATCGTTCGAGGAGTGAGTGTGCGCGGCGGCGCGTTAAATCGTTTGTTTTATCAATTTTCAAGGCTTATTTCCACGCTGGAATGATGCCGATAATGAGACCGAGCATCGTCATTGAATTTTTACGATTTATGTACGATGAAAGCAGTGTCGTCCGTCACGCATCACCGAACACATGCGCACAAGACAATAGAGGAATTTATTACTACATCTTCCGATTTATACACTAGTTTTCCCCAAACTGATTACCAGTAAGAAACTAATTATTTGATTTACACGATATAAACATTTGGAGGGCTCGGAAGCCAATCAATGTAAATCCCCAAACACGAAGATTCACATACAGTGACTCGGATTAATATTCAGACGCTCTAAAAAGGACGATAACTTTTTTAATATTGTACTATACGATTTGAATTTTTTTGGGAAGCTAGAGCAATTAGTTTACTACAGGATGTGAAAAGAAATTTTTTCAAAAAATACAATTGTTCGGAATAGAAGAAAAAATGCTAAAAGCATTTTACAACTTTCTTATGTGGGCCTATATTGAAAATTCAAAAAATACGTTTTGTAGATCGTCAATTATATGCGTTGTGAAAGTTTCTTCGAAATCGGTTGGTGCGGGAAAAAACGACAGGTATTGAAAGATGTAAGAATCCTTAGATTTATTGCAGTTGGAGGCCGAAAATCGTGAAAATCTGCAATTTTTACCATCTTTAAACTTTGTACCTCATTGCAACGTCGATCGATTTTGACGAAATTTTTAGAATATGTTTAATTCACACAGATCTACAAAACATGTTTTTTAAATTTTCAATATAGGCCCACATAAAAAAGTTGTAAAATGCAACTTTTAGTATTTCTTCTACAATTCCGATCTATTGCAACTTTTGAAACAATTTCTTTTCACATCCTGTGGTAAACTAATTGCTCTAGCTTCCCAAAAACTTCAAATCGTATAGTACAATATTAAAAAAGTAATCGTCTTTTCTAGACCGTCCGAATATTGATCCGAGTTACTATATAATTGTTTCATAAAAATGACAAGCTGAATTTATTTGGTTTTCTTCACAATTTTTATAATAACGCGTGCTCGAATAAAGAAATTTATTGAATGATTTCTAATGGAAGCATCTTTATAATTTCAATAATTCAATAATAAACAACGTGGAAGCGGCCATTTGTTCGATCGTGGTACGGTTAGTGTTAAGCCGCCTTTTAAAATTGTTATTAGTTGTAAAAATACCAGTGCATATCAAGGTTTAGAAAAGACATATTTATTAACAGATAGCATGCAAATAATATTCTTTTCATCACTGTTTCGAATGGTCATAAACGGTGAAACAAAGTGTCAGATTGTTTATTAACTATTATATTAGGTAAGTATTGAATGGACGATGTATTTTATAAATTATTCCGGACAATGATAAATGAAAATTTGCAAAATGTATTTCGCGAAGTTCATCAGTTGCGTTTGTGCATCGCGTGTGTATCAGATACCTTGAACGGTGAAGTCATCTAAGTAATTCTAAGCAGATGATGCATATAAACAGCTTAGTCTTTACAGAAGAAATGTCAAACATTGATCGATTCAATAGCAACTCTATAATACCATGAAAACAAAACCTGTATCAGTAACTGTTTTAATGATACTTGTGGCAAGAAGATTGATTTAAGAAGGCAAACGACCTTGACGGCTTCAAAAGGATCGAAAACGTTGTTTCTCTTTTTTTTTTTCTAGTTTCGCATGTGTAGAATACTGGGCCACACAAGAACTTTTTAAAATTCGAAGGACACTGCGGACATGACTACACGTCATGCGAAATTTTTTATTTTTCTTTTTTTTTTGTAATTCACTCGTTCCTATGTAAGCGAGTAAAAAGTCTGCCAGACTCGGTCGCAAATAGGGTCTCCTTCGTTTGTGATTCAAATGTGAAACGAGAAAAAACCGTCCAGTGCAGCGTTTCAATTAACTGTGCTGGTTAATTGGTCGCTAATCCAAAGTTGGTAAACGTTGATTCCCGATCTCTATACAGTGAGTCTAAAAAGTATTCGTACGCCCTTTAAAATAGAATAACTTTTTTATAATTGTACCAAACGACCTGATTTTTTATAATCAATTAGAAGCATTGGTTTACGAAATGATATGCAAAAAAGATTTTCCAAATAATAATAATTTATAAGGTTACACGCAAAAATAAATAGGCATTTTTTGAAACTTTTTTATTTGGGCCCTTAAAGAAAATTTAAAATATATGTTTTGTAGATTTATACCCAGAGAGCACAGAGACAGCTGTAAGACGCCTCTCAAAGAGAGCTGTAAGACGCCTGCCGCAAGACATTCGGACGTCTGAAAGACGTCTGAACGGCTCCCGAAAGTTTCCTGAATGTCTTGTGTTACGAAACGATACGTCTTATAGACGTCTTCAGACGTCTTTTAGACGTAGTTTAGACATCTTTTAGGGGTCTTTTTAGACGATATCTCCGAAAAGACGTCTTTAAGACGTCTTATTTCAGACGTAAAAACGACGTCTCCAAATAGACATCTTTAACATGTCTTAAAGTAAGACGTTTAGATCTAAAAACGATGTAAAACAGACGTCTATGAGATGTCGGATGCTATCTGGGTAGTAATTACACACATGCTAAAAATTTCATCGATATCGATTAACATACACACGAGCTACAAGCGGTTAAAAATGGTGAAAATCATAGTTTTACACGACTTTTGATCAGTTTCTGCTTTCTGCTTAAATCCTCAGAATCGTACATCTTTCGATGCGTGTCGTTTTTTCCTGCGGAAAACCGATTTCGATGAAATTTTCAGTATGTGTATAACTTAAATTTTCATTAAGGGTCCAAATAAAAAAGTTTTAAGAAATGCCTATTTATTTTTGCATGTAACTTTGTAAATTCTAATTATTTGGAAAATCTTTTTTGCATATCATTTCGTAAGCCAATGCTTCTAATTGATTATAAAAATCAGGTCGTTTGGTACAATCAGAAAAAAGTTATTCTATTTTAAAGGGCGTATGAATACTTTTTACAGTCACTGTAAATCTGAGAAAGATAAATAAATTTGAGAAAGATTTTGCTCTTGGTAAAATATTTTAATCCGAAAATGAAAATCCTGAAATGATGTTTGTTAGAGAAATAATTGACTAATTAAGCGACCTCCTTAATTGACTCTGATCCTCATTCGGGATTCAGGGTCGTCAAACTTGATTATACGAATGTAAGTAAGAAGTAATCTTTAATTGCTTTGCTCGTTTGCTCGGTGGAGCAATCTGTAGTCTTAAAAATGCCAATGGGAGAAGCTGAATCTGAAGCATTTTTAATTCTTGAAAAGCACGTATACTATGCGTCACTGAATTTGCCAGAAGGTAAGGCGCGCACGCCGACAGGTGTTAATTATATAACGTGAAACCATCTATCATAAGTCTTCTCTTGTTTTGCATGGTAATAGCATGTGTAGTACATAGTAAGGTAACTATATAATATGATCAATGTGTAAGAAGTATTTGCTGTCTATATCAGAATATGTGCTATAATTTTATTTAAAAAACCTAATGGGTAACAGTTCGCGAGATGAGGGGAGGGAGCACGAATGGAGGGGAGAATGTTACCCTCTCTCTGATAGTACAAAGAAGAAGTGGGGGAATAGCGTCGTAGAAGGGGAAGGTAGAGTGGGGACACAAGCCTTAATCTGGCGACTCTGTATCCTTATTCTTTATTCTACGTTGATACCATATTTGAGACCATATTTCCATTTTTGTTCCGAACTATTAATTTAATATTAAAATTGCAACACGATTAATGTTTTACCACGTTTTACTTAACTCGGTTTCTTGCCTGTCTGTTGGTTAGTTGGTTTGTTTGTCTGTTCGGTACAAATTTTGCAATTAATTTTGAACTAACTTCCCGATGAGCTAGAGACTTGAAACTTTAAACATAGCTCAGAACTGGATAACAATGCAGTATTAACTCGCTTTCTTGTCTGTCTGTTCGTCTAATAACGAGTTATTAACGAAAAACGAGGACCAATCAGTGCGCGTGTACTACGGACGGATTCCGGCTCGGCCAATGCCAACGCCTGGCTCTCCGGGGCCTGTCCTCTGATTGGTCTATGTTGACTGTCACACCTCGCCGCGCGACGCACGGTAGTACGTCATCGAGTTCACCGATCCCCACTACGCGTTCCCACTCCGACTCATCCCCATTCCACTGATCCACTTCCCACCGAAAGAGCTCAGTTTGGTGTTTACAAAGTATTATACTAATGTCCACCAAAATCTAATAACTTCTTCCCATTCAAACTTGACGAAAAACGTGGGGCGCAAGACTTAAATGAACTATTCATGCATCAATTATGTATTGCATGCGCCCCACGTTTTCCGTTTTAAATCTTACAAGTATTTCCATAGCTATTAAAAATTCACAATCACAAATTTTCAGGACTATCTGTATGGGGCTAGGAAAAATTATTTTATACTTTTTAGCCCATCTTAAAAACATGGTATATTAGAAATTTTTATTTATTAAAATTTTTTTTCTCTATATCTTTTATACAAAATCTGTATAATGTAACATCTAGGATAAAGGTACCAGTTACCGTGCCCCACCTGGTTATCGGACACAAAACAAACTTTTTATTTTTAACCTTCGTTAGGTAAGGTCTAATAACACATAAATAGTAAGGTGGGGTCTCTTATCGTTTTTAATCAATTTGAGATAAAGAATAACACAGGATAAAAAGTAAACAAACAGATTTAATTTTATTCATATAAAAATTCTTTTCAAAAATCTGAAGCTAGGGTCTCCGAGATCCTACATTACCTTACGAAGGTTAAAAATAAAATTAATGTTTCCCCTTCGTATATAAATCAAAAGTATTACAATAATTTTAGTTTAAGATATAGAAAACATTAGCTAAAAACCTTATTCCCTGAGACAACGCAATTTCTCGTTTTTGTTTACAGAAAATGCTAAGAAATTGTGATACACCAGTTAAAATGATGATTTTATTGTGCTACGGCATAAAGAAAGAATGATTTAATTAATTTGTTGTCACAAAGTTCTTGTGTCCAGTAAACAGAACGGAAACTTCGGATTAAAACTTCGTTAATATTTCTTGTGATTTTCAACAAAATCGTCCAGAGAAATTCGACGCTACGCAGAAGAAAGGTTGACGATTAATCGTTTATCACAAATAATGCAAAATAAATTACAGAATGTCTTCAAAAAATAAGTTATATCATTGACTTCTACTTCTAATCAGTTTATGTACTTAGGATATTTTAGTGTTTCACGCGACTTTCGCAACCCTAGGGGTGTTTACCCAGGCACATTATTAACTTAACGGATAGAAGAAAACCGATTAGCGTGACCGCGCCTGTCTTTTGCTTTTAACGGTAAAAGTTCAAGTAAACTTCTTTTTTATCAAAATGCTGTCCTATCAGCATTGTTGCCTTCCAAATGTTTAAAACATTTTAGAATTTCCCCTCTTTACGTTATCTCCTGATAACGTCGGCTAAAACATATAGTTAACGACGACCACTCAGCCGGTTACACATACATATACAGGATGTATAGAAGTTATACACCCTCGGCTTATTGGACATTCGTGTAAGAAAGGTGCCGTCAAATTAATCTTGATCTTGAAGTTCAAGGTCAAAAGGTCAACAATTTTTTTTATTGCATCGTATTCTATTCATTACAAGGATAGAAAATGCAAAAGAAACGTGTTCGGTGGTGACGTAGTGAAATGCAACAATACTCTCATAAAAATGCTATGCCGTGACTGTAATTAAAGATCTATCAATTGCAATCATCGTTCAATCTGAATATTCAATCATAATAATAATAAATAAATTTTATCTTAGAAGGGAACGCGTTGGAGCAACTATACACAGAATGGTTTTTTATTTTCGTTGATCATCATTATATTTGATTTATCCCTAAATCATTCAGTAGCAAAGCTTCTGTTTTTTATCAATTACCCGGACTTCATGGTACATTATTATGGACGTTTGCGAGTTAATTGAAAGTGAAGCGTGAACGTTTATTTTTAATTAGTACCATTGCTCAGCTATAAATCAGTATATCTAATGTATTATGTATTATAAAAAAGAATATATCAATTTAACCAAAAAACTTGTTCAAAGAGAATCTATTATAAGTCTCCATTATTCAACATCATAAATAATATAATACTGTGCGACGCGAGTAAATTGCTTATGATTATGCATTTATAATAAAAGAAACATGTTCATAAACGTTAACAAAGATTCTTTCAGATTTATTGCGTAATAAAGTGTGTAGTAGAAAAACAATTATTTTGAGTAAATGTTAATCTATTTATTAAAATATCCGTAAGAAATTATAATCAGTTCTATCATGTCCTATAATCGTCGAAGCACATACAAATGTAGTGTTGTTATTCAATGATCAAAACACTATTTTCGATGAGTAAAGCTATACTTAACCCTTTGCACTACGAATTATTTTTCAATTTTCTTGCCAACAACTCTCTACTATTTTAAGTGTTTCATTCGAAATTTACTTCAAAGGACAGTTCCTTGACTGCTACTTATTTTAAACAATTTTGTTTACTATAATTATATTAACACTAAACCTATACCGACCATCAAAAGTGACTGATGTGTATAGTCTTATTAAAATAACAAGATTAAATTAATTTATATTTTGTGCGATTTTTACTATAATATATACGGGAGTCTAAAAATATATATTCAATAAATTCCGTTGAAAATACCTTTACAATTTCAATAATTGTCAAATAAAAAATCTAAAATGGATCATTTGACCCCTTGTGGTAGGTTTAGTGTTAAATATTACTCCAGCATAAAGAAAGAACCAAATACATATAAAAACCCGTTTTATTGACATTTTTCTTTTTTCCCAGATAGCACGCGACGTCTCATGGACGTCTGTTTTACATTGTTTTTAGGTCTGAATGTGTTACGTCCCAAAAAGACGTCTTTACGACATATTAAAGAAAACGTCTGAAATAAGACATCTTAAAGACGTCTTTTCGGAGATGTCGTCTAAAAAGACGCCTAAACTACGTCTAAAAGACATACCGTTTTGTAACACAAGACATTCAGGAGATTTTCGGGAGCCGTTCAGACGTCTTTCAGACATCCGAATGTCTTGCGGCAGGCGTCTTACAGCTGTCTTTGAGATGTCTCTGTGCTATCTGGATGTGATGTCGAGTCACACTCGACATAAAGGAGTGCAATGGATTTAAGAAAATCGATGGATTATTCTGAATTTATTAAAATTGTGAAATAAATTTTCTCGGGAAAACTGATAATGACTTCGACGAGGTGTCGAGGATTTTTCAGCGTTTGTATATGGAGAACCCATTTACCATCGTTTGCTTAAATTTGCATATCTCATTGCTCGGCTGGATAAAGACACCATCGAATCTTGTAGGTGACGCAAGTAGAAAAAAAGAAGAGGGGAATCGAAGAAGACGAAACGATGAGTAACTGACAGGATGATATATGGGACGAGTCAGCATTCAATGAAAGATGCGGGCTGCATGATCAAGTATAACGGCCATGACTCCCCTCTACCAAAAAATATTCACCAAAAACAAAAAATTAGGCCCTTTTTATTCGTACTTCCAAAAGTATATTCGCTGACGACTCGCGATGGTTAACGCATGTGACGCTTTTGTTTCCCTTCACTTTCTCCCATGACACTCTTACTTTACGAAATCTTTAACATTCAAACCGGCAACGACAACGCTTCCTCAATTTTCACTTCACATCATTTCAAAATTGACTTAATTTAGACTGCGAATTTTTAGGCCAAAACAAAATTCTTTGCAATTCATTGCAGAACACAAAAACTATTATTGTACATATAACATATATACACACTTTTATTCATTTTCCGAATAATTTTAATAAGTCGAAAATAACACAACAATATTTTCACATTCTTCGAATATTCTCACTGTTTTGAATATATGTATCTTCCCACTTTTGTAACAATTCCATAAAATCCGCAGTCTATTGATTATCCAAAGTTTCATGAATATCTATGACAAGAAATTTCTTATCAACAAATAAAGTGTTCAGAGAATCTTATTTGTACAACTAATATATAATTCATTCAATTAATATTTAAGTTTACACCGTTACCTTTACAGTTCACGCAGCCGTGAAGCACAGATCTCGGTGACTACACTTTAACTGTTAAGACTAGATATCGTGGAATTAAACACTTACAAAACATTGAAGATTTGCGATTTTATAATGTGCGTAGTACACTGAATTATGGTGGTGTTAATGAATATTTCACCGAAGTATTTCTCCACGAAATTGATTATTTTATTGTTATTGAAATTATGTATGAGGTTGTGCGAAGACGCACAAACGCACTGTTGAAATCGTAGGGGACACAGCGCGTGCAATACTGGTGACTTCGACTACACAAGGCTCAACCTGAAACTGTTATGTCAATGCCTTACAAATGTGATCCCCGCATACACCGCTGCACAGCTGGAGAAAGCACTTTTTGATCATCATACAGGGGCGCTATTCAAATGCTCGAACTCAATGGAAAATATTTTCAAATTATAAAGGCGTTTCTACATATTTCTAACTCTTTATTAAATTAGTTTAAACGTTTGTATAGTGTTATCCAAAGTGTCACACCTTCATATTCGAATAAAACACAAATTATTTGGTATCATCAACGTTTCCATATTTCTAACTCTTTATTAAATTAGTTTAAACGTTTGTATAGTGTTATCCACAGTGTCACACCTTCGTATTCGAATAAAACACAAATTATTTCGTATCATCAATAAAAATTTTTACACACAAAAGTTTTCATATTTTTAATTCTTTCTTAATTTCATTTAAGAGTCTTTAAATGAAGCGACACTCAATTTGGATAATACTATTTATAAGTATGGAGAAATAAGTACAGGTTGATTAGAAAAATAAATAAGTTTAGATTCAGTGATTAATTATAATAATATTTCTATTTCACCTTTGTACATTCCTCGAGATAAAAATTCCTCATTTTCTATTTTTAAATATTATAAAACGTTTGATTTCTTTCTATTTGTATTTTTTAAAACGTTTGTTGGTTTCAAGTGTAAGGCAAAAGTAGGTGAAGTATTATTTTAGGATCTTTTGTGCAACTATTTCTGAGGAGCATATACACGGATAAAGAAAAGATAATGAACCCTGAGAAGAGTATAGCGGGTTGCCTATTCTAAGAGTTAAATTTAGCTCTTACTGTCAGGTGCCAATATCACAGTCGAGGTTTACCTATACTTGTATTGTCATAAACAAATTTATAAATGGACCAATAATTATAAAAGTGTTTTAACTCGAAATTTAAAAAAAAATGAGATTATCATTCAAGTTAATTCAATGGAATTTTTACGACATTATTAAAAAATGAACTGTTAGATAGTGCTTGTTATTTCAACATTATATGGAACTCATTTAGTGTTAATATCCTTTTCCTTTAACACTAGGTTTACGGAGCTCTAGAAATATCTATTTCACATTATTTTATAAACATAACAAGCATGTGTCTATACAAATTTTTGGCCATTTTTCCAATAATATATACCCAAAGAAATAAATTTGCTAAATAATTCCTTCCAATTCCATCTTTACAATCTTAATAATTGCAAATTAAGAATATTAGAACCCGTCATCTTGACGGGTCCCGTAAACCTAGTGTTAAATATCTCGAAACAAGAAATATATGACTTAGACCACTTTCATAATTATGGATACAAATATCTTTTCAATGACGAGCACGACTTTAGATATATTCATTTCGAAAATAAATGATTTATTCCAGAAATGAAGCACTGGAATTGTAGCCGCTGGTTATTCAAATATACAAATCTGGTAGTGGAAAATGGAAGAAGACTTTGTTTTTATTGGTGGTAATTTCAATGGTGTTATTCATTCCAAAGATTTCGGTTCCATGATACGTTTAAATGAATTTTACATTGTAATTTACTTTCACATATGGCTCTTGGGATTCACATGCAATGTATTACTAAGTAACACATGCGTATGTGTTTCTGTTAAGAACGTGACACGAGATATATCCTTCTCAAAATAGAAGGAATGAAACGGGACAATAGATTTGCGTATAACAATATTCTATTCACAACGATGATATGATAAAGTAGCATCGAGACGCAACAATTTCTTTCCGGAAACGGTATAACTTACATTATACAACGTATATATTACATTATATATATAAATATATATTATGTATTACTTGTATGTATATCTGTGTATATGTATATGTATATATATAACGTAATATAGTATAACAACATTGCGGAAAGCTTTGAAAACACTCCATTCAATTATGTTTTATTTTCATTATTTTTTTTCGTCGTTTATTGGGATATATTTATATGTGTATATATAAATTTATATATAAATATATAGATAGTATTGTATATATATTTATATATACAATTCATATGTATATATATATATTACTTCCTAGCATATATTTATGTTATGCTGTGCTACGTTAGAAACTTTGAACAATAATACTTTCCATTTTCAGCACATCACCTTTCGCACGAGTACGAGTATACAATAAATAAATATTCACTCATTCCGTTTGCAGTTTATCACACACAACTATGGTTTCGCAAGAAAATAAAAGAAATTCTATCGTTCGCACCAGCAGCACTTGCAACCACTTGTTCGTGAAACGTACATTTGTGTTTCTTCTTTTGATAAGTGCGTCCTGCGATAGCCACGAAGAGGACAGTTAGCAGGAGAACGAAATTATGTAAAGCATAAACTTGCGGATGAGCGTATGTAAATATAAATTAACAGCGAAATAATTTAAAACTCGCGTTGAACTCCAAGCGCGCAGTTTACCTCTTCTTTGACTATCCCTGAATCCTATAATTGCTGTCACTTGTACACCCTCGACCCATGTAACCATACTTGTCTGTGACATCACGAATCTCTTTGACAAAGTAAAGATATTTTTCTTGTAACGAGGGAACCGTCTGGAGCAGTTATTTTAATACAGACTCGCCACAATGTAAAACGGAGACATTCAACAGGTTCTACTACGTTAACTCCTCAGTGAGATCAGCAGTGTTCCCCCATTTTTCCGCACTCATTCTCACAATATTTTAAAACTCGTTGAAACGGTAAATCGAATGTAAATCGCTACAATTTACGATTACGTGGGTGTTACATTAAGCTCTGTTGAAACGTACGTGTAAACAGGAAAAGGACTCGATTGCTAAATTCGACGGTACCTTGTTTATAGTCAGAACTGATTTGAATAGCGCCATAAATGTGTAATATTGATTGTACTTCGATACATTGTTCGTCCATTTGTGTTACGATTACAGCGTGTAATCGGTGATTTATATGTCAATTTCTGATTAAACCATCATCTACCACTTAGACCAGTAAAAATGTCAAATGGTAAATCGGGTACATGGAGCGATTTAGCTTAGGCTCGTTTTCTTCAATTTTCCCGTGTTTCGATGTTCGATAACGTTTGTCTTGTAACTGATAGACGATTCTATGCGAGAAAATATGTCGAAAATGTAGAATGAAGTTTTTACAGAATAGTTTGAAGAAAGTTGAATTTTAAATAGTTGGATACGCGATTGTTCAAGATACGTGCTTATGCTAGTATAGGCGGAAATGTACGTGTATCTGCGAAATATTTGACGAACGAGCATCGAAGGAGCCCAACTTTCTTGCAAACCGAATCTTCTTCGTGATATTTCATTCTACAATTTTCTCTTATTTCTTACAATACAGTTTTCATCTTTTAGACTGTATCACCAGTTATGAGACATTTCGTATAACGTGTCGTTCGTATTTCGTGTATGCTGTTCTGAGATTGGCGATGAAGTGACGAGGGGGGGGGGTGAAAGATACACGATCCTCCCACGCAAACAATTATAATTAGTAAGCAAAAGTGGTGCCAGCCACTTCTACATCACAACCAAGGGATCCAAATAGACACCTTCTAGATTCACTCGCGCTCGTTCTCCACTCTTCCGCTTTCGTTCTTTCACTCGAATAATAAAAAAAAAAGAAATAATCAACAAGAAACTAAACACAGAAGCAGGTACTCTAAGAGTTAATCGTGTACCGTTACGATATCGATACAGATTTGATCACAAAGAGAGACGAAGGATAACCGACAGTAAACATCTAGTACGCTTCTTCAGAATGCCCCGAAGTGTGTCGAAAAGAAAGAAAAGAGAAAAGAGAAAATAACGCATAATGGAAATATACATATATATATATATATATATATATATATATATATAAATATATATATCGTTCCGTGTCTGTACTAGTACGGTTTCGCTATCAACATGAATTACATATGCTATAGAAAATATACAAATTCTTAAAGTACTACGTGAAAATTATGGCTTCGTAACCGGTTTTAGAAAGCGAGTCAATTATTACACGACTCGGAACTGAACGTGTCCCTTTCGACGAAATTACAAAAACGAAAAACCACCGAGAAATTACAAAAACGAAAAAGAAAGGAAAAATAACCAGAAAAATATAGAAGAAGTTATCGTTGTTTCAAAGTACCATTCGCCCCCTGCCATTATTTTCTCGAATGTCTTTCTACGGTCGATCGCACGATCACTTTGTCGAGTATGTGTAAACGTTGTATATAAATGATTTGTCGAGTGTGTGTAATGAATCTGGTTACGCAAGGGGCATTACTTCTAATATTTATAGGAAAATATATGAGATTAACGTACACATCTGTATATGATATTATATACACACATACACAGGTAACGCGGTGACATACACAATATGTAACATATATGTATATATATGTGTATATATACATATATATATAAACAGTATTCTTTTCCCTTCGATTCTCTCTCACGGTTTGTATTTAACAACTGATTAAAGCTAGACATAACAATACTAAAGTAATAAACACTACAAGTTGTTAACACATGTATACGAGCATGTCTGACAAAACTGTATAATTAACAATAAATTCAATGAAATAATCTGCGATAATATGGTATATACAGGGAGCGTCGTCTAAAAAGGAGAAATCTTTTATGGTTTCAATCTTGAGAGGATCCTCCCTGTATATACAGAGCGAGGCATTTCAAACAGATCACTCGAATAACTTGCTTGCTTTTGAAGATAGAAGAAAATGCATCGGACCAAACATACTTGGTATCGAGGGGCTTACAATCTGATCTAATATTTTTATAAATAGAGACAGATCATTGTATCCGTCTTGAAACATTTAAAAAAAACAGAGTTACCTTCGTATCTCCTTGACGTCTCTACTCATAAAAAGATTAATAACATTAGATTATGAGCCCCTCGATACCAAGTGAGTTTGGTCCAATGTATTTTCTTCTCTCTTCGAAAACAAGCGAGTTATTCAGGTGACCTGTTTTAAATGCCACACCGTGTATATGCACGTATATATACAAAATACATAATGAATAGCGTCTAGTCAAATGAATATTAAGTATTCATGTAAATAACCAATCGTTTTTACATATGTACACTTTGGGATAGCAAGAACTGCGTACAATTGAGTCACGTCTCAACGTCGATTATTGTCAAAATCCATTGTGTCGCAGACTTATGTGTACGCGTCAGGCTCCGTTCTATCGTCTCTCGTTCGAATAGAAGAAGAAAATCTGCGACACAGTGAACGCAAGAATCGCATAGTCATTTTCGCAGAGACATTGAGACGGATGATCGAACAGGAAGCTTAACGAAACGAAAGAGATAGAAAAAAATCTGCGTAATCTCATTTCGGCACAGAACCGTTTTGTTTTTAGCGCCTCAGCAACGAAACATGCACACGTAGTAATACTAATTACTCCGCAAGCGATTGAGGATGCATTACAACAATGCCCGCGTTTAATATCGCCGCGGTAATGTTTCTACATAGACGAAGACACTTGTATATAATGTATAGAACTCTGTACATATAGAAAACAGAGTTGCTAAATGGCAGTAGTGAATCAAATAAATCAATGCGTCGTAATGCCGCGTTCTCCTCAAGCACCGGCGAAACCGTACACCTCCAGTACCCTAATCTCAAAGTCGCCGCTAGCACAAAGAGGTGGGTTGTTGAACGTGGAGCACCGGTCTGTCTTACCGAATCTGATGTTCTCGTCCATCCATATGGCTTGTCCATCTCTAAAAAAAAGAAAATTAATAACATTAACAACTATGTAAATTCGCAATACTAAGCCAGCTTCGGTACATAAAACTAATAGCAATCTTTCGCAATATTTTTCACTCATTCTGCTATAAGTCGACATTGCAAAAGGATACTATGAACCTTACACACTCAAAGTGGTCTAACATGTTAAAGGCATTTTTCCTGATGGGTCACACCACTTCTTTTGTTTATAAAAGAATGATAAAAAATTATCTTCGACCTAGAAACTCAAAACCGGTATGATTTTCATCGTTTAACATCTCTAATGCTAGCGGCAACGAGTGATTCATTCGATATGGAATGACCCCAGTAGATTTGCGTGTATTGTAAAAAACAAAAATTACCCGCCGCCAATTGTTATCATTTTAGAATCTGCCGCCATGAACAGCTCAGCCGAATGATGGACCTTGGAATCATTGTGCGAAGAGTCCATCCCTACCCAAGGGTATTTTGCTCGTTCAGGATACAAACTGAACAGAAATGTTTCACCTGTGCCGAAGTAGGCTTGTCTTTGTCCTTTGTCGTTTTTCATGTTTCGTTCGCACCATCTTGTGGAGCAGTAGGCACCAAACACCTTAACGAAATAAATATTTATGTTACATACCATCGAAAAGAAACAGCAGAGTATGTTAGCTTATTGGTTAGACTGTGGATGTTTATGCAATTTTCAATTTTTCTGGGGAAATTTTAAGAATGTGGAATCATGTAAGATCTTATTTTCGGTGGTAGTAGTCTTTGTAGATCCGAAATAAATAGAAATCGTACTAAATTCTGTGGAATTTTATTTTCTAGCATTTTTTTCGAAAATTTTTGGAAGCCATAAATGCCATATTATACATATATTAGCATACGAACACTTACTTCATTGTTACAAGTCTTGATCATCAACAGGGTTGGTTCGTGTTGTTCTACCCTTACGTAAAACGTTGTCAACGAACAACCATGCTCTTCTGTTGTGTATAGCAGTATTGGTTGATACATGGTAATCCGCATCGGCAGCCAGGACCACAACGTGAACAACTATTACAAAGTAAAAAGAAAATTAGTATAACGTACACGGTAAGACTGGTATTCGTGACTGTGCAAACATTAGCTTCCGGTAATTTTCTAATCCTTCAAGGATACAGCAAACTAAATCACAGCAGCGAATCATGCGTTTGACTGAAAAAGGAAATTAAAAATAACGTAACTGTAAAGCTTATAAATATAACAAATTTTGTGTAAAATCTTTCAATTACAATCGTTTCGAAGATCTTTACTCGGTATTAACGTATCGTATTAAATATTCGACCAATGTTTCGTTCATTTTCCTCGGCCAATTATTTCTCTTAGAGATCAATGTTCCTCTGTTATTGTTACCAGAATTAACGTCCAAGTGTTTGTAAATAAACCGAGGATATTCATGCGTATTCAATGATTAAACATGAAATATTTTGTAACATTTCTACACGCCATAAATGCATAAAATTCCTCAGTCCGGTAATTAAATATCTAGTCACAATAAAAAAAAGAAATACTATAAACTTCAGCACATACTAAAGAAACTAAAAATGCATGTATAAAATGATAAAAAAACATTCTCCATGCAAAATGCGATAGCATCATACAAATATAAAAGTGAACTGCTACGCTATATGTATAACTTTCAGTGAAACAAGATCGTGACTGATTGATGATGATACAGTGCACATGATATAACGGAGAATCGGCTGATACTAAAAATATACATTGACAACTACAACTAATTGCACTCTAGCAATACCGAAGTAGTTTAGAATAACTGGCGTCGTTTTACTACTTGTTATTGGTATTACACACTGATCACATCAGCAGAAAAAACTTATCCGACATTCGCATAAATATCACAGTAACACAAATTAATAAGGGTTCATGTTCGGCGATGGTGTGTTCTACGGTGTGTCGCCATGAATGCGTAAAAAACAGAACAAAAATAACGCATGCCAAGTTAATAGCAAGGGGGAGGGGGAATTTGTGTGTGATCAAACTCGTAGCTTGGATACGTTCAGTGGGTCACGAAGCGGTGCGTTGTTCTAAGTCAGTATGGTAAATCAAATAATACACCATTCAGTTTCAACAAATAAACTGCAAGATACGAAACAACCTTAGGCAACAAAAAAAAGAAGTATACAACAGAGGTAACAATAATATACCGTAACTACAAAAGCTGTCACAATAACTCAATCGAGAATCAGCCAACGGATGCTAGCACGTATATTCCAAATGGGAGACAATCAAACTTGTTTCATTTACATCGGTCTGACCCATTTTGCAATTTAGAGGAACGTGTGAACGATTGCCACCGTTCGGCCAACGTGACTCTATCGTACACACATTGGCCACTGTATCTTGGGAGATAATAACAAAGATGAGAACGATGTAGACACTACCCGTAGTATGTACTTCGTGGTGGCAGTATGTACACCGATAACGACAATACCGACATGCCACAACGAGAGAGAGAGAGAGAGAGAGAGATGCGACCAGCGTACTACAGAAAAACTCTGGCTATTGCGGTACTCTTTTGTTGTTTGACAGAACGACCGTCAAGTACTTACATCAGGCATGTCTAGAATCTGGGAGCATATGCTTTGTATGGGATAAACGCCCATTGACAGAGCACGCGGTCCAGGACTGTGTGCACCCTACACCCATCACCATTAAATCCATCATCATTCCAGTAACGCAGCATGACACAAGACAACATAGAACCGTCAGTTATAATTGGCGTACGGCTGTGGCTCGTCTTTATCAACGAGAATAATGTATATATTTAAAATGCGAAACACTGGTTAAGACCATATCGGAAAACACAGAGCGTACAAAGAAACGGCCAGCAATGATGTCAACTTGTACTGTCACTTGCGGCACGGTATAATAGAACAGATGAATGCTCGACACTTGCTATTAACCAGTGTGACAAAATAAAAGTATCGGTATGCTAAGAAAGCATAAAACATAATCGGTACGAAATCAAAGGATGCGTCGCTGCAGCGCCCAATTCGTCAGTTTCGCAGCTGTTACAACAAGACTGTTAACAAAGAACTGCGATGGACCGAAGCAGCACATGTTGAAACTGGTTTAAACGTTCTGAAGGGTTATTTCAACAATCAACGACAACGTCTCTCGTAGCTCGCTGTCTATATTCCGTACGTCGACGTTCGTGTTCTTTTTAGGAAAAATGCACACCTAAGAGTCTACCTTTCTCAATGATCATAAATGTGTCGTACTTGCAGAACACTGAAAGCCAGTGAATACCTGATGGATAAAATCATGAATTTGACAATAGAAGAGATCTTTGTTATTCTATTAATTCGAGAGGCGGTAACTGCAAGTGGATAGACGGTAACAGCGATAAAGCTGGCACGATAAGTGTGACAAAAGGGTGAGTATGAATGAAATGTAAAACAGGTAGTAGTTCAGGAACAAAGGGCAGAGCACATGAAACTAACAACACATTTCCCAAAAAGATAATTATACGATACCCTGTCTTTGTATGTGTCTTCACATTCTTTCTGAAAACAAAGTGAATAATTGAACAGCTTTCGCATTGTTCGCCTTTCAGTTACCCTAAGAAACTATATGTTTATACGATGATCGGTCTACGTTTCTCATCTTACTATAAACATATTAATCAACGTGAGCTAGGGGTACTAAACCTTTAACACCTGCAACATTTCTCGCAAACAAGAAAATAATCTAAACATTAAGATAATCGGCTCACATATATGCACGCCATTACAGTCATGGTAATACAGAATAAGGCAACGTTGCCGTTAATATGCCAATGTAAACAATTCAATAATTGTTCTCAATAGATCCTCCGGGCACAAGATCGACAGGATAATTTATCAAATTCGATCGCAGGGTGAGACATATCCGACCGGATTTAGAATTCGTTTCATGTACGTGAGTCCACTTGCAAGAATCGGTATTTCGGTGGATCGACCGATCCATGTTGGATAAAAAGAGGAATACGGAGAACGTACTTCTCGTATCGTGAGCGTGTGCGACATCATCTGAATGTTGACTTGGGATTGGCTCGTGGGCAGATTGTCTGTGGACCGGGAACGAGCCAACGATCTGGATCCCGTTAAAACGCTTCTACTTTTAAGAGCCATTTCTGTGCGCAAAAATACCCTTGATATGTATGCTGAGCTGAGTCCACGTATCCCAAATGCAGTACGCAAAAATTTGGCCGGCGTCACCTGCAAAATTCAAACGCGATTACGTTTTCCAACTTCCGGTTTCTGCCGCGAGTATACCACCGGCCGGGCGCCACAGTGGTCCGGATTGAAAAATTTAGGGACATTCGACCAAAAAGTCGACTTTTCGAAATTGCAAACTAATGAATTTGTATTGCTTTGTAAGGATCTATGGACCTCGAAAATGAAGAAATTAATGAAATTGAATAAATATTTTAGTTACAATGATCATTTAAAGTTGAACGTTTTGAAAGTAGCATATTTCACCAGGCAGAATTGCTCAAGTTCTTTGCGATGTCCTCATCGTTTCGTCCCATATTTTCTCTCAGTTTTTTTGTATGATATAGAGCATCTCTTCCCAATAAGAAATCATATATTTTTTTAGTAATAACTAATAATAATATATTAAAAAATAATGCTGAACGATACATGACAGATTTAAAAAATTTTGTATATTTGTCAAAGGATATCTTTTGCGTCCCAAAACTTCCCAGGCTGTAACAAAGAGGAATATTTTCGGTAAAACTTCCTTTAAATAACCGTACAAGAATCATTTCCGCCTTCATCCGCGTTACAATAATATAGTTGTTTAAAGCTGACAATGTTGTGGCGAGTTTGGAAGAGGCTCAAGAAACAAGACATAAAGATTTTAAAAAAATTAGGACCAAAACTACTCGGAAAATTTCTAGAATCGCTACAAATGAAGATACATTTCACAAATTATTATTAACATCGGACCCATATATTTCATCCACAAGAATACGATCTTACAAGAAGAAAATCAAACAATTAAGCCCAGAAGCTGCAGAATTATTAAAAAAATAAAGAAAACAAAAGCCGCTTGTACCTACATCTTCAACAACAAAATGGTAAGATTAATTAGTATACTTCTTATTTTATCGATTAAATAAAATATTAATATTACTTTTGCTCGCAATATATATTTGTAACGTTAGATACCTTACTTAATAACTTATATACCTGTACATTTTATCAAAAATTCTAATAACATAATTACATTATATATAAGAAAATTATAAGATTTGAATTTCCAATTATTATACAATGGTTTTAATAAGGAAAGCAACTGATTCAACAACTACATAAAAATTTATAAAAATAACTAACTAACAAATTAAACAAAAAATATATTCTAATACGTATTATTCGAAAGAGATTATTTTATAATATTTTTTAGTTCAAACCTCATTTCAATATCTCAAACGGTTCAAAAGTTATGCAGTTATGCACCAATGTCCCTAAATTTTTCGATCCGGACCACTGTGGGGCGTACCGATCCTTTTACTCACCGGTATTTGCCTGCAGAATTTCGACAATGCGGCGTCGATGCCGTTCTTGGAAATTTCATTCATCCACTCAGAGTTTTGCAAGGATGAGTGCTTATAGAATAATAAAACTATAGCCATCGCTACTCGGTAGAAGACCTGAAACATAAGAAGAAACAAAATGCGTGATTCATCGATGGAAATACAAACATGACTTAATTACTGTGGTGATATATCTGGAACGATGCATATTAATCCCGATGCGCTTCTCGAAAATAGTTGCACTGAAGAGTCACATACTGTACAGATTAAAATGTTTAAGTTTAATATAAATGTTCCCTTGTATTTTATAAATTTGCACGCTCGATAAATATATAATAAAGCTCCGCAGTCTATTTATAATTGTTGAAAGCATGAACTACTTTTGTATTTTTCGGGATACTTTTAACGGGAGCTCGATAAATCTTCTGGTAAAAATCGATCTCTTACTGGCATACGATCAACACTCGAGTTTTACATTCATACTATTCCTGGAAGAACATTTCTTGTATACAGGGTGTCCGGATGTCATTTGAAGCAATTTTTTCCTTTGCGGAAATGTTCTCCGCGGCTTCGTTGAGGAGTTATTAACAAAGAACACGGACCAATTAGAGCACAGACTCCGTTGAGCGTGGCGTTGGCATTGGCCGAGCCATAATCCGTCCGCAATAGCCGCGCTATGATTGGTCCGCGTTTTTCGTTAATAACTCCCTAACGAAGCCCCAGAGAACATTTCCGCAAAGGAAAAATTTACTTGAAACGACCTCGGAAATCGCTTCTTTTAAGAAAGTACAATATTTTTGGGACACCCTTTATATATATTCTACTTGATATTCTTGAATAGGCGCCAAAACTTTTCTACGAGCTCGCAAGAAGATGCAATAAAAATCGGAACACTTTGAATTATATCGCTCCGAGTTTTACAAATACTGACCTTAATGCCTTCGTGTAGGAAACAGTCCATAACCCTGACTAGATGTTGGAATGGAAGAAGCTGTAGTATCCACCAGATCCAATCCATATAAATTCTCTCCGCTCTTGATCCTGAGCAATGCCTCGCTAAATGTACTGCAGCCGATTTCTGCAATAGAAAGCGCAAGTGAGAATTATATCCCCTGATGTTGCGATTTTCCAGAGCTCTCGCTTCCATCGTCTGGCAAACTGGCAACGCATATTTCGCTTATCTGGCACTTTCATCGACTTCCGAAGAATTTTCTCTGGCGTTCGATCGAACTAACAAATCTTTTTGCCTATGCCTATAAAATATACTTTCATACGCACAGCGGTCCATAAATCTGTCAAGTGAATTCAGAAAAGAAAAGTTTCGAGCAAACGTGCTCGAACTTATTCGTGTTAAACTGAGTATTTGCAAATACAAATTAAATTTTCAAGAGTATCATCTCTTACAAAGAAACAGGAATTACTTTGTATTTCTTAAACGTATATTTTCCATCATTTACAGCGACATGTCGCACCCTGGCAAGAGAATAGTGACATAACTAAAAACAAAATACGATTTTGAAATTGGAACAGTGCTAAATAAAATGTCATATCTCTAACTATTAATTGAACCGCTAAAGGGCAGTCATGTTAGTTTTCTTTTTGAGCTGGTTCATGTTTGTAGTGGCAAGAACAGTGTCACTTTAGAGTCGACGGAGGCATCTACATATAATATCATTTTATAGAGCCTAATCGGATTTACTTCTAAAAATATTTTTCTGAAAGATTAAAGATTTCTGTACTATTTCGATGGAAATTTTATAATTTTCTTAAAATCATTACCGTGAGAGTACTGCCTTTTTTTGTCACTATTCTTGCCGCGGTGCGAAATAATATAAGCATGTAAGATTTATTGATCAATTCTTCCGAATCCAATTTCGAGCCAGGAAACTATAATTCGGTTCAGCTAGTTGCAATTTCCCAGAACGCACTGCGCCGTTTACTTTCAAACATATAGGTCCACAGTTCTGAAAACGTGGGAACATTGTTTGCGCATATATTATACGCGCGAGGAAATGTAAATGGTTTCAGGTGAAACATATCCAATTAGTCGAAAGCATGACTCATCAATTCGAGATAGTAACTGAACGTACCACGTGCTTTTTGGTGATTTGCTCGACAGTTTTCCAGGTAACTTCGTACAGAAGTTTGGTTTGCGTAATGAACATTTTGTCTTTAGCAGCGACCAGGCTGGCCATACAATGATAACACTCCTCCTCTGTAAGAAAACGTATTTTGTGAATATCCCGATTTCGAGCTATTAATAACTGGGAGCATGTCCAACCGCGCGTCTACATCTTTATTTATGCGATCAACCAGAGGAACCGACGTGCGGCACGCGATGTGAATTTCCATTGTGCCCGAAACGAACCAAGCAAGAGAAGTGTGTCCCATCCGAGCAAACTGTTTACATTAGTGCTCGCTTAAATTTGCAAAACCTGTTACACTTCAATTTGCACGACCCATCCCCACTCTACTCCATTTGAATGATCACAATGGTCAGCCTATTCCTCTCTTCCATGGTATAACTTCACGTCCCCATATAAATATACTAAATTTCGAAAATAACACATTAACCCCTTGCCGTATCATTTTCTTTACAGTTACAATGACTAGAACGTCTTCATCCCCAAAAAAGAAGAGAAAAAAAACATTATATTTTTCGTATGGCTACATTTATTTTAATGCTTAAATATTGATCACAAACTTAATCAAATTTTATTTCGTTTAAGAAAGGCAATGAAGAAAATTTCAAATTCTGTCATTTTTGGCTTACCATTTCAAACGTAGATCAGTGGATTGCTGAGATTTTTCTGATTAAAACGAGTCCAAACACGACTTAGATCGAACTAGTTTCATAAACTTAATGCAAGTAGCATAGTTGAGGATATACGTATGGTTGCTATGTATGCGGTTTCTAAAAGTAGACCGATTTACGTTTGTAGTAGACCGATCATGTTTGGACTCGTTTTAATCGGCAGAATCTCAACAATCCACTGATGCCACATTTAAAAAGGTAAGGTTGTTGCACGTTTATTTTTGCATCCGCGAAAAATGTGGAAGTGTCGAACTTGATATTCGGCCCCTCGCTGGCTCGGTCGTCAGCCCAGTGTTGGGGATAAAACTTTAACAGTTACGATAGACATCGTTGCGACAGTTACGGAGATAATACTGTATCCGCACGAGATCCATTTATCCGAATAGTACCCACCTGGCATGAAGTGAAGAAGAAGCGCTGTGATCG
The DNA here is from genome assembly GCA_028455795.1 of Lasioglossum marginatum. Taxonomy (NCBI): domain Eukaryota; kingdom Metazoa; phylum Arthropoda; class Insecta; order Hymenoptera; family Halictidae; genus Lasioglossum; species Lasioglossum marginatum. The sequence goes on from CM052242.1 coordinate 7,164,518, forward strand.
GGTACAGTGAAGGACTATAGGTGATGTCGGGACAAGCGTATCCCAGCACAGATACAACCCTGTCTGCGACACTCCTGCCCTTTCTTGTCAGATTGTACGACAGGCAATGAGTGCTATCCACAAACGGCGGTAGCATGATTGATTTTTCCGGCAGCTCTGCAAATATATAGAATTCGAACCGTCAGCGACCGGACAAATACACCGCCGAAAATAATTAGATTGATGTGTTCAAAGAACTGTAACAATGCGTTTAAACGCCACCCTTTGTTATACTGAGTCGGACGGTTCGAAAGTAAACGTACTTCATTGCAACACCGGGGATTTTACTCTTTAGTGATCTGGCTGTGAAAGTTTATGCAAATGCATAGCTTTGATCGGATGGATTAACACGCTGACTTCCAAACACAATCCCCCAAATATTCCAGAAAGTCAACGTAATTTAATTCATGACATCAAAAATTGTAAATTTGATTGTTGAACGAATTTTTTAGAATCAAACATGAATCATGGTATAGTGTGTATGACAATGTGTAGTATAATAGTATAGTGTTTATGACAAATATATGGTTCATTGTGTTAATCTGTACCTGTATTCAAAGTATTCATTTGCACAACTAATAGAGCTTGAAAAAAAGGCCATGTTACCACCCTATCCTTATTTATATGTATATAAAATCTAAATTGCATCTGTAAATTGATTGTTGAACGAATTATTTAGAAAAAATATATTTCAGCATGTACTATCCCTGGCAGACAAAAAATTCCAATAAAATTATGAATTTGATTGTTGAACGAATTATTTAGAATCAAACATGAATAATAGTATAGTTTGTATGACAATGTATAATATACATATAATATAGCATAATAGTATAGTGTTTATGACAAATGTGGTTCATTGTGTTAATCTGTACCTGTAATCAAAGTGTTAATTTGTAGAACGAATAAAGCTTGAAGGCCATGTTACCATCCTATCCTTATTTATATGTAAAATGTAAATCGCACCTGTAGTCCCAAAAACTTGATTGACCATGTCCCAATAGAAGCCATCGAGCATGTTCTTGCCGTGTGCATGTTGACTGCAAAGAGCCGGCCAGAGCTGCGTCCTAATTCCGTTGTTCAATGGCCACGCGTTCTCCCTTATGACCAGCTTAACCTCCCTCTTTCTGCCAGCTTGTAGGAGCGCATTGACCTCGTTGAAGGTCTTTAGCGCTTGTTTCTTGCTGGTGGGCGACTCCGGCTGTATGACGATGTTCGTCGTGTCGACGTGCGGTGGAAACGCGTCATCGATATCGACATTCGCCTCCTCCTCGAGTACCGACATCATATTCGGCTGGTTGTCCATCGAGGAGGGTGTCTGTGTGACTAACATCGCAGGTGGCGAGACTACGGCGCGAGATTCTTCTTCATTGTGCCGTTTGCCCTTGCCCTATGACCCATGGTATTTACGTCATGTCCTGGGATGTTTCAATTTTCATCTGCAACACAACAATCACGATTGGAATTAATACGCTTGGATTTAAATATTGTTCATCCGTACTCTAAGGTGGGGGCAGGTCATTGGAACGTTGAGCAAGGTAAGAGATCTGTAGTTGTCAGGAAGAACATATTGTCGTTTAAAGTTTGAGCAAGGTAAGATCTGTGGTTGTCAGGAAGAACGCCGCATGTCGTATACTTTCACAGATATTGCCGTTTAAAGTTAAGATAAGCCGTTTAAACACAACAATAACAATTTGAATTAACACGCTTGGATTAAATATTGTTTATCCGTACTCTAAGTTGGGGGCAGATCATTGGAACTTTGAGCAAGATAAGAGATCTGTAGTTGTCAGGAAGAACATATTGCCGTTTAAATAAAACTTAAATAAAACTGGATTAAAATCCAGGCATGCACAACTCGTAGCTCCAAGAGCGGCTCGTGAGCTGGTGAGCGGCTCACTACGAAACCCAGCTCGGACGTATGGTAAGAGAACCCACTAAGCATGTGAGTGTAGCAGAAGTTCACACGCACACTGTTGCAGTTCTCCCCACCCTAAGTGTGCCAGCCAATTCGCGAGCCGAGTCGAGAGCTCGCGCTCCCAAATCGTCTAGTTGTGCATGCCTGTTTTAATCGCTACTGCTTTGACATAGGACATCGATTAAATTGCATTATTTTTTTGAGCCCTTCGAATTTGTTTTCATGACTTTTGCTGCTATTAGGTTGTAAAGAAAGAAATGCAGGATTTTTGTTCCTTTGTTTTAATTGCAATTTTATACCAATAAATATTTATCTTAATTTAATGTCATTTTATTCAAATTTTTATTAAATTATTTGGCTTTTATTTCAGGATGTTAAAATGCGATTTCCGCATTATTTTTTTCTATGAGTTCAAACTAGGCCGAAGTGCCGCTCAAGCGGCTCGGAATGTCAACGAAGTATGGGGCGAAGGAAGTGTCAACGAATGCACTTCGGCCTGGTTTGAACTCGTAGAAAAAAATAATGCGAAAATCGCGTTTTGACATTTTGAAATCAAAGCCAAATAATTTAATACAAATTTGAATAAAATTAAATATCAAAAGCATAATTAAACGGAGCGTAAAACAAGCTTTAAAATGACAAATAACTTATTCAATTAAGGTAAATATTTATTGATATAAAATTGCAATTAAGACAGGAGGAACAGAAATCCTGCATTTCTTTCTTTACAACCTAATACATACGTAAATCCTATAGTATAAAGCTCAATTAATGCATAAACTCAAATTTTTTGAAATTCTGACATGCGGTGTTTTTCCTTACAACCACAGAGATAATGATGGACTTGTGTTTCCGAGTTTAGAGGTCGCGTCTTTGTTCAATAGTAACCAATGTGAAAAATATTTTTAAAAAATTCTCGTCTACAAAGGATTAAAAATGACAAGAAATTATTAATTAAATTCCATGAAGTGACAACTGTTTTCTTCGGTGTTGTGTATACAATGAAATGTTCATTTCCAGACAAGTTGATCACTGTCATCGGTCAACCAAAAATGTTTCTCGTTAACTGAAATCGCCGAAGTCGAAGAAAATCACATGTCCCGTGCGTGCGCGCTTGCATATTATCAGCCGGGTTGTCCAATCGTGGCAATTGTTTACGATTCCAAAAATCTTCCGTAAACATCTTTCACATAATAACTGCGACCGTAGTGAACCGTATCATACGTTTAGTCCACGATACATTTAATCGCGGCCGGTCCGAGCGCAAAAGAAACAAGGGAATAAAGGCGACGAGGGGGAAATTATCTGAGCCAACGCATTTCTCGCGATACCGCATAATGCACGTAGTTTTCGTTGACGTCGCGTCGGTTTGTTGCGGTACGTTTGGTCACTTCACAACCGAAACCATTTGTCTTCTGTAAGGATGCCAGGGTAAACAAGACTCACCGAGCGGACGTCACTTCTGCAGCCGAACGACGATCGTGTCGTTTAAGTCGTTTTCTCTGTCGTCTTTCGATACCACTGCCCGAATCACTTTGACATCACGTGAGTCGTATTTACGGTGGCCGGAATTAATATTCGGACGCTCTAAAAAAGTTAGAGCAATTAGTTTACTACAGGACGTGAAAAGAAATTTTTTCAAAAATTGCAATAAATCGGAATTGTAGAAAAAATACTAAAAGTTGCATTTTATAATTTTTTTATCTATATTGAAAATTTCAAAAATACGTTTTATAGATCTGTGTCAATTATATGCACTGTGAAAGTTTCTTCGAAATCGGTTGGTGCGGGAAAAAACGACAGGCATTGAAAGATGTAAGAATCCTTAGATTTATTGCAGTTGGAGGCCGAAAATCGTGAAAATCTGCAATTTTGACCATCTTTAAACGTTTGTAGCTGATTGCAACGTCGACCGATTTTGACGAAATTTTTAGAATATGTTTAATTCACACAGATCTACAAAACGTGTTTTTTAAATTTTCAATATAGGCCCACATAAAAAAATTGTAAAATGCAACTTTTAGTATTTTTTCTACAATTCCGATCTATTGCAATTTTTGAAAAAATTTCTTTTCACATCCTGTAGTAAACTAATTGCTCTAACTTCCCAAAAAAAGTTCAAATCGTATAGTACAATATTAAAAAGGTTATCGTCTTTTTTAGAGCGTCCGAATATTAATTCCGGCCACTGTAAATAACTGCAGATTTTTATGCAAAATTAAAATTGATTAAATATTATAATATACATCGTAACAATATGTATATAAATTCAATTTTGTTATTTTTATAGGGCAACGCGGGTTAGCCAGTTGTAATATTCGATAGGTTGTTAATAATCTTCCAAGAATAATAATAATCAGCTAATTTTTCGTTCTATAATTATTTCGTCTGTATCAATTTCAATCGCAGAGGAAACTGGCCAAATATGGAATAGTATCATAGTATAGCATAGTGCTATACCTAAGAATCTAACAAATATAATAGATCAACAAATTCTTGGCACGCTGCTGATTCGTATAGAAACTGCATAACAGAGTTGGGCAAAAATTTAATCAACCTTTGACGAATAAATTTCTACTTCAATCGTTAATCACAATTAACAATTAAACTCCTACTTTAGTCGTTAATTGCGGTTAAAGATTACATTCTTTTCAATTGTAATCGTCAATCGGATAATTGATTAATGATTAACTGCTGAAATGAAATACGGAATCAAAACTGTATGCATACTGAAAAAAATGTAAACTCAGTTTTTGTTGAGATATATTTCTGTCAATTCTCCATCTCCGCTCTCTGTCTCTCTCTCTCTCCCTCCTTATTACAATTTATGGATAGATCGTGTGAACAATTGATTAAATCAGTCTCCGATCTTTCGATGATTTCTTTTTTTAATCAACGATTGACGATTGACTTCGTCAATCGATTGAATCAATCGTCGATTTTTCAATGATTACTTTTTTAATCGTACACATTAATCAATCAATCTAGGTTAAAATTTAATTGATTTTAGCCCAACTCTGCTGCATAACTGAAACGCGACGTGTCTTAAGAGGAAACAATAGTTAATACAAAAAATGTATGTAAGAAAAAATTTAGTTGCAAATCTAATGAAAACGCGATTTTTAAGAATTTTTTCTAGAAGATGTAATGGAATTTTTTTAACCCCTTGCCGTATCATTTTCTTTACAGTCACAGTAATTAAAATGTCCTTAATAATAATAATACAGGGTGCTCCGAATCGATCTCCGAAAATGTTGTAGAAGGGAGAAGAAAATTTATATTTTTTTGAATGGCTACATTTATTTTAATGCTTAAATATTAATTGCAAACGAATCAAATTTTATTTCATTTAAAAAGGAAGGCGTAACTCTCATATTTTTTAGACTTTGTTAAAAATCTTCATCACGAGTCTGACTCGTTAAAATACGGCAAGGGGTTAAACAGATTATTTAAAAGTATATATAGTATACAACTTAAAAAATGTCCGAGTAATAGTCTCTCTCCCAAAAGTTGTAGTCATGAAATGGTTTTCTCGACCTTATCGGTTTAAACTACCTGCTTGGATTTGTTTGGACTCTTTTTTACTGCCCAAGGATATACTGAGCTGCTATAAACTCTTATCGAGTGCATCAAATCGCTTAATTACCAAAGATCAAAGTTTTGAAAAGTCTTTAGTGCTGGGGATGAAAAGGGATTACTACAATAAGAATCCCTATAAAGGAGATTTTCAAATCAAATGTGACAGTTCTCGGTGATTAGGCGAGTGAAAATTTATAGTAAATTCTAAGCAAGTGGCATTTAAACCAGTAAACGAATTGAAAGAATTCAAGAATATCAATATACTGTCAATTTATTATAAGTATGAAAGAGTACCAAGATGCATTTGTCCTAAAACTTAGCACTTTTCTAGCCATTTTTTAAATAATATATAGGGTGAGTCCTGATGTCATTTGGAGCAACTTTTCCCTATGCAAAAATGTTCTCCGCGGCTTCGTTAAGGAGTTATTAACGAAAAACACGAACCAATCAGAGCACAGACCCCGCCGAGCGTGGCGTTGACATGTCTCTGATTGGTCCGCGTTTTTCGTTAATAATTCCTTAACGAAGCTCCGGAAAACATTTTCGCAAAGGAAAAAGTGACTTCAAATGGTCTCAGGAATCACCCTTTTCAAGGAAGCAAAAAATTTTTGGGACATCATTATTTTTGCACTAGTCCAATATGAAATAAAATAAAATATGAACACTGCCGATGTCTTTGGACCAATGAACCACTGTACGAAGGAAATGTATGACAATAAGCTTCGATTTGTGCGGGAGCGAGAGAGTGCCGACCAGACAATGACCTCGACGACGTGTTTCTAAAGGAGGCAACCAGCAGGAGACAATGGATATATAATATCGCCTATAATTAGCCACGTAAAAGCTGTCGCTAATAATAAGCAAACCAGCCAGATGCAAAACCGCTAGTGCCGGTGATCGCAGTGTACTTAACGGTTATTAATAAAATGCACCAGTTATCTTACCGTCATAAACACGCTTAATACTTATCAACACACCATGTGCGACTCGGGGAACATTACTGTACACAATCCGTAGATAGACTGCTCGGCAGATAAAACATTTATGACAACGCCCGCTGCGCCGTGGAGGCTGCAAGGCAAACAGAATTCCCTTATCGTCGCGTGAAATTAACACAAATTAGTAATCTTGAGAACGAGGAAACCTATTGCACGCTGCGCTGCGTAAATCCTTAAAACTTCTACTCTTTGATGCGTTTTATTCACTTGCACGGTAGCCATTTTCTATTGGCACTCGGACATATGAACCGTTTATTTTGAAAGTGGCCTAAGACCATTTAAGTTTGAATCGAGATATTTAAGAGCTTGCGTTTCAATGAAATTAATCACACTCCTTAAGCGTATCTAAGAGAGTTACATTTACAATTCCTATTAAAATAATAGCAATTATTAAGTGAATAATATGTGCCTTCTTATCAAGAATAGACTTAAGCCACTTTCAAAATCAACAACTAGATTTGTCAATTTGAAACAGCCCAAGTCCATTCGATGTAATTTAAAATGCTTCAAATTGAAAAAACAATATTGAATTTATTTTATATTTCATTACAGAACTTGAAAACCACCATTTATGCAATTCAGGAAATCTTCTAAATATATAAATTACATAACAATTTACTCCTCATTTACATTTTGTATATGCGGGAGGGATTTGAAGAAATCATGATGCTCCGGTGGTATATGTATATATCGTAATAAGTCCATTATATCCTTGTATTTCGCTGTTGTAATTTGTCTTATATTTTTATAAAGTGGTGTCAATACAATATTTTCGAATTTTCTTGGTCTACCCCCATGTGGCAATAAATTCAGTATTTTAAACTCTGCATTCCCATCCATTGATATCTTATAGAAAATTTTATATGGTTCATTTCTCAAAAAACGCATCCAGCATATTTTTAACCAATTCATTGTTTCTCGGTTAGAATTATTTACCCTTTTAAAAATCGCATCCTCCAAAAATCTTGTTGATATGTATGAAATACTCTTGTTTCATTTCATTTAAAATAAACCTTTCCGGGAATTCTTGATAACATTATAATAATTTTGGGGGACAAACAGTAAATTATTTTTCTTTAATGACATTTCTACACATTTCTATTTCATACTTAACCGCTTAAATGTTTTTTATGACAGATAACTTTAAGGAATACAAACTGACAAATGGGCTTAGGCCACTTTCAAAATGAAAAGTATCATTCTATTAATCAGCTCTTTTTACAAAATCTTTGTGATTTTAAATATATTAGTTACAAATAATATTAGTATTTATATATAATACTATATACTACTATATACTACTATAATACTATATATAATATTATATTAGTTAAAAGATAACGTAGAAATGTAAATATTAAAACTGCTAGCTTAATTTTTCTCGAAAATAGACTTGAGCCACTTTCAACATAAACGGCTCATATTATTATCTCTTATTACTAGACTGCGGATCTTTATGCACGTAACATATGCAAAAAGCATATGCAAATATGCACATAAAATATGCAAATATGCAAATATGCACATAAAATATGCAAATATGCAAATATGCACGAAAAATATGATCAGAACTAATACAACGATTTTTATCAATTCTGTTTTAATTAACAATTTATTTATACGGAAAAAGTACATGCTACATCATAGGATGTAATGGGTGCATATTTATATTTGCTCCAATAGGGTTTTGGTACATTAGTTGATACGTTTTCATCGCTTAATACCCTCACGAGTAGATATTTCGCATAAACCAGGATTCTTTTATTCCACTGCATCTATTTTAACACGAATTTGATCACCACATTTACCAGGCATAGCTCTTAAATGTTCAATACAGTCCATGAATATTTCATTGAATTTGTTAAGGGTAAACCGACAGTTTCCAGTCTCTTTATTGTGGCTGGAAAATTTTGTAGATGTACCTTTATAAACGTCAAATTTTGTGCAACTGTTGCAACACATCCGGAGCTGTTGCAATTGCAACTATATCATCTTCATCCAAATCTTCAACTACCTATTTACAGAAACAAAATACAGATTGGGAATTAATGATTTTACTGTTTTCGGATGTTAAGAAAAAGTATAGTCGAATCACTTTAGTTTTATTAAAATTTTCGGCATAAAACACTGGAGTCAAACAAATCACAGCAAAACATAGTAAAATTATATAAAAGAAAATACTAAAAGTTGCATTTTACAACTTTTTTATGTGGGCCTACATCGAAAATTTAAAATTTACGTTTTGTTTATCTGTGTCAATTAAACATATTCTGAAAATTTCGTTAAAATCGGTCAACGTTGCAATGAGCTACAAACGATTAAAAATCGTACAAATTGCAGATTTTCACGATTTTCGGCCTATAACTACAGTAAATCTAAGGATTCTTATATTTTTCAATGCCTGTCGTTTTATTCCGCATCAACCGATTTCGATGAAACTTTCACAGTGCATATAATTGACACAGATCTACAAAACGTATTTTTTGAATTTTCAATATAGATACATATAAAAAGTTGTAAAATGCAACTTTTAGTATTTTCTCTGCAATTCCGACAACTTGCAATTTTTTCAAAAATTTTAGTCTCGTTGTACAGCAAACTTCTCAAAAAATTTCAAATCGTATGCTCCAATATTAAAAATGTTGTAGCCTTTTTAAAAGTGTCCGAATTGTATTAGTGGGAGTCACTGTATGTGCATATGCACATGGTAGAAAACATATGCAATATGTAAAATAATATTGGCATATCGAAATATGTATTTACATAAACATCCGCAGTCTACTTATTACGGTAACGTCTTGATCTAAGAAAAATCGTCGGATCCGTGCTGTTTCTTAGATCCTGTGGTTCTACAATTTCTTTGTGGCCTCGCCGAAAACTTACTGCGTACAAATAACAGCATGTTCGAAACTAATTATGGTAATACCATAATTACAGGAATTACATTCGACAAGACATCGATGCAAATGATATTCTACACTGTCATAATTTGTAATGCTGTAAATTTGATAGATATTTTTCCACACGGCATTCCCATTATTTGTTTATAAATTGATTTTAAACCGTATTTTCCTGATTGTTTTTATCTTTCAGAGATCAAGATGAACGTTAATCACATCTGGAAGACTCCAGTTTCAATATTTGTCAGAACTACGTCTAGTCAACTACAATGAATGTTCTTCAGCAAATATTTGTTCAGGGTAACAAAGCACTCCGTGATCGTATTTCCCGACGCATGATAGGTATATCTGAAAATCCATGGTTGCAGCATCTATCGCACGTGTTTCGTCGACTTTTGAGATCGACCCCGTAACACTTTTTCAAGTGTGTGTTCGAGAACTAGTTCTTATTATTCCATAAACTCGTTTCGTTAATACACTGAACAATATATTTTCGTGGAACTTGAAATACATCCCAAAAATGTTGTATTTCCTTGAAAAGGGTGATTCGTTAATAACTCGTTAACGAAATCACAGAGAACATTTTTGTAAAGGAAACAGTTATTTCAAATGGCCTCAGGAATCACTCCCTTCAAGGAAGTACAACATTTTTGGGACACTCTGTATAAGAATGAAGTGCAAGAAAAAGTATTGTTTAGTAAAAATTTGTCTGGCATTTTTTAAGAGTATCTTAATCATCATTCGTAGTCACTGAATGATTTTTAGGGTGACTGTCAGCAGACACGCGTCCGCAAATGGTTAATCTGAAATCTTGGAATTAACCCTGTGCACTCGGAGCTATGTCAACTCGAAAATTAAACATTTCTTCCGACCTAGAATATTTCTTATTTAGATTGGTAAAATACCTCATACATTTAATAATGTAAACAATATTTTGAATAATGATACAGCAATTTCTAGTGGTGAATAAGGGTTAAATTGAGGTAAATATCAGGGTGAGAGGACACCCCCGTTGCGAATAGAATCGGCAGCGATTCGCGCTTCCACCCCAGGCGATAGAGGCTCGCGGTCCGAGACTCGCACAGTTGCCACGGGTAGATAAATATTATTGCAGCTCCGGAGCGCACGGAGCACTTGATAGTATAAATATATCTCATCGGAGGTGATGGCAAACACGCGAACTATACGCGGCAACGTGCCATTGTCGGATCCGTAAAGCAAGCAAAGATCGGGCGAAACCCGCGCGGCAACTGACAAATTTGCATAATTCTATTAACGCGTTCTCCTCCGTTAGATCCACGACGCGATCCGCGGCCGCTCGATCCCAACGATCCACCTCTTGTCCGACCGCGCAATCGTCGCCGCTGATCTAACTGGTTAATTAGTTCAATTACAAAGTGGTTGTTTCGTGACTCGTTATCGTTCGCTCGTTGTACGGATTGCTACCGATTCCTTGCCACGAGGCTGCGTAATCGTTTTGTCGAGACCATGCTCGCTGAGATCGGATTTCTCACATTTCTCTGATCGATAATCGCTTGATCAAATTGCCGATTATTATTCACTGTGAATATGCTAGATGTCATCATCATTGAGATGTATAACCACTCGGGGACCGATTAAGGGAGGTTCCGATTAGGCTAGAAAGTTGTTATTGAAAAAAGAATTTTATGAGAAAATATAAGAAATAGTTTACAATATTTGAGCCGTTTACAGGCCAAATCGATTGACTCTGAAATATTTTAAATTTAAGTGTCAAAGCACTTGGTTCAGTCATCACTTTTTGTATTCATAATAAATTTCCATTAAACACCATTCAGTTCAAATAAACACCATTAAACGACAAAATTTTTTTTGGTCGCCGAACAATAAATAATTTATTTCAGAAGTCATTCTGATTAACTCCGTACTCTAATGTAAATTGTTGCAATAATGAAATCCGACTCATAAGGATTTTTCAACAAAGCCTTTAGAGCAGTGGTTCTTAACCTTTTTGAAGTCAGGGAACACTTTTGATTATATGAAAAATTTGCGGAACATCAAAATTAATGATCCAAAAAACAAACAAAAACATCCCGCGTAGAAATAAATATATTTTAGGAAATATATTATTAAATATATTTAATATATATCGCGGAATTTCGCGGAATTTCGCGGAACACTTGCAAAAAGCTCGCGGAGCACCAGTGTTCCGCGGAACGCCGGTTAAGAACCACTGCTTTAGAGGATTCTATCATTAACAGAAAAAAAAACAATTCATGAGTTAATAGAAAATTGGCTTAAAATGTACTGGATAAAATTAGAAAGGTCAAAACCCCACGTCATACAATTCAAGTATGACTTCAGATTCAGAATTGATGATGATTCAGAATCATGACATAAGATTCAGAATTCAGTGCCATAAATATAAAAAAATCTGGAGCAGGTAAACCACTATGTCTGAAAAATATAGACCAGCCTTTGCTATATCCTATAAGAACTGTGACCACAGAAAAGAGGAATGATATGATAGATCTGTTAAAATTAATTCCTCCTATTAAACATAATTACTACAAAAACTTAAGAACGAATCGATATGATGGGATCTCAAATACTGCTGACAAAGAAGACATCATTTATATTGCTGATGAATCAATGACAAATAATAATATATTGTAAGAGAACAGTTATTTTTCATTTTTGCGAAGAATCTTTTAGAAAATGTAGAATAATGAACTTTTTCGGCAATAAAAAATATAATTTGAAGACTGATTTTGATGTTATTACTTCTTTTTCACTTGTCAAATCGATTAACTCCCTTAGTCACCCAAAAGTTGTGATATTAATAACGATTACACCAAGGCTATTCTATCTTATTCATTCTACATGTCTTTATATGAAAGCTACATCTGTATTTATACATTATACAATGTTTATTTCAATTTTTATTGTGAAGGGAATTTTGAAAAACTGTATTTCATCACATTTCTCCCCTTTCTGTTTTATGGAGTTAATCGAGGGCAAGTGAGCGGCTCATTTGTTAATATTGGGTCGTAACGTGTGGTCGTGAATGACTGCGCAGTAAATACAAATTTTTAATCTAGAAAATTACTAGACAATAATAATAACAATCCTACTATTATCAAAGGTAATACCGCTACCTAAATGTATAAAATCCGCAGTCTAACAATGAGTGACGGAATTATCTGTGCAAATTTAAAAATTAATTTTTACTTTAACAGATTCATTGTACCAGATTTGATTAAGATTATATCACGCATTTTACTGTTCCAGCTTTTATTCCATAACTGACTTCTATTTTATGGAATTTTTAAGTTTGCTGGTTCGACAGTCAAAGCGTTGAACATGTCAAGTGATTAATAAAGCGATCCAGAAATTGAAATGCTTACATTAAAACCCGCTTGCATTTAATTCGAACTTAATAGCAGATTTCCAAGTGATCATCTTAAATAAGTAGATAATAGCCTACTTATAAGGATATCTACGTCTAACGTTTCGAGGATTTCAATATTTAACAGAATGAAATTCAGATTAGCCCTTCTAATATCATCTCGGCCGAAGGTTCTTTTCAGAGACGACGTTATTCGGTGTCGTAGCAGCGTCATTTGCGTCGTCGCACGGTAATAACAATTAGTATTATCTGAAAAGGAAAACGTGTACGGTTCGTTAAACATCCAGCGAGAAATTTCTCGTTACAATTGTCCGAGTGCCAAATATGCGCACGCGGCTCGCTAATATCATCGTAGCCTTGATTCCAACGATCCGCCGGAGTTATCATCTCATTCTCTTCCTCGGATCTTGTTGAATAATTCATGCGCTCGCCAAACGCGTGATTCCGCGAAGGAATAGCCGGGGCAGATATACATACAGTGGCCGGAATTAATATTCGGATGCTCTAAAAAAGACGATAACTTTTTTAATATTGTACTATACGATTTGAACTTTTTTGGGAAGTTAGAGCAATTAGTTTACTACAAGATCTGAAAAGAAATTTTTTCAAAAATTGCAATGGATCGGAACTTCAGAAAAAATACTAAAAGTTGCATTTTACAATTTTTTTATGTGGGCCTATATTGAAAATTTAAAAAATTCCTTTTGTAGATCTGTGTCAATTATATGCACTGTGAAAGTTTCATCGAAATCGGTTGGTGCGGGAAAAAACGACAGTCATTGAAAGATGTAAGAATCCTTAGATTTATTGCAGTTAGAGGCCGAAAATCGTGAAAATCTGCAATTTTTACCATCTTTAAACGTTTGTAGCTCATTGCACGTCGACCGATTTTGACGAAATTTTTAGAATATGTTTAATTCACACAGATCTACAAAATGTATTTTTCAAATTTTCAATATAGGCCCACATAAAAAAAATTGTAAAATACAACTTTTAGTATTTTTTCTACAATTCCGATCTATTGCAATTTTTGAAAAAATTTCTTTTCACATCCTGTAGTAAACTAATTGCTCTAACTTCCCAAAAATGTTCAAATCGTATAGTGCAATATTAAAACGGTTATCGTCTTTTTTAGAGCATCCGAATGTTAATTCCGGCCACTGTATATTGCGATTCTGTTTCCCGGGAACGGGGGCATGGGTAAAAAAAGGTACCTGTCGCTGTCCGATCGATTCTGCGATTACTTACTCTCGAGAGGCCGAGCCGGGCTTTCGCTAAATTATTCCCGACTGAAATTGTAAGAGTACGAGTCGGAAAGTTGCGGAAATGTGCTTCGGTTATCGCGCCAACTGCCGAATTAACGGCCATCAGAATTTATCAGAGTCGAGGTATAGTAATGTCTCGATACAGTCCTCGACAAAATAATAAGACACCTAGCATATATTTAAATTTCTTATATTTAAAGGTGGAAAGTGTACACTCCGTTATATCCTGAATACTACATACCATCTCCAAAGTAAATGCGCAAAATCTTAGGATTGTATCGCATACCATAGCAAAATTAGAGAAAGATATGTAACCACGGTCTGACATTAATACGACAAAAGTATAAGACATTTGGCTTACTTTCCACTCATATGACTTCTACCATTAAGTGTTCTACTGCGAGCGTATTCAGACGTTGAATCTTGTGATCTTCATACAGTACAAGTACATTTATTAAAACGAAAAATAAATAATGGGTCGAGGAAAGCAGTTAGATAAGAGTGAGGTCGATCGAATCGTTCTGTTGCGCTCGGAAAAATACAGTATTAATAATATTGCGAAATTATTAAACAGAAGTAGGTGCGCGATATATAATGTGTGAAAAAAACCAAGTGCTTATGGAAAAACGAAAAGAAGTGGAAGATCTAGCATTACTTCCAAACGTGATAAACGTGCAATTTTGCGTGTTGCGTCGAATTTTAAGGGTACAGCAGGACAAATAGCCGAAAAAGCAGGTGTGAAAACAAATTTAAGAAATGTACATCGCATTTTACAAGGAAATGCGGAAGAAATTAAACATTAAACGGAAGAAATTAAAACAACGGCCTTAATGGAGAAACACAAAGCAGCACGACTAAAGTTCGCTCGTGAACATGTCCACTGAATGAAACCTGGGAAAAAGTCATTTTTAGTGACGAGAAAAAATTCAATCTAGATGGCCCTGACGGCTGGGCCTACTACTTTCATGATTGCAGAAAGGAAGAACTCCATTTAAGTCGCCGTCAAATGGGTGGTGGCAATGTTATGGTATGGGCCGGCATAGGTTACTATGGAAAAACAGAAATAAACTTTTTATCAGGTCGGATGAATAGTAATAAATATATTGAACTAATAACAGATCAGATAAACAAACATGCAGCTCGTATCACACGCGGT
The DNA here is from genome assembly GCA_028455795.1 of Lasioglossum marginatum. NCBI lineage: Eukaryota > Metazoa > Arthropoda > Insecta > Hymenoptera > Halictidae > Lasioglossum > Lasioglossum marginatum. The sequence goes on from CM052242.1 coordinate 7,179,761, forward strand.
GACTACATTTTTCAACAGGATAATGCAGCCATCCATAATTCAAAATCTGTGAAACAATTCTTTTTGTCAAAAAATATTAATATTTTGGAATGCTCGTTCGTTCTCCCGATTTAAATATTATAGAAAATGGGGAGATTTGTCAAGACGACTCTACGCGAACGCGAAGGGAAACAATATAATAACGTCAATGAACTAAAAGAAAGTATAAATCACAATTGGACACATTTAGAGCAAAACCGAATCAAAAAGTTATATAAAACTATTCGAAAGCGATTACTAGACGTAATGCAATTCAAGAGAGGTATTACAAAGTATTAATTTTGTATTTTTATTTGTTTAATCAAACATTCTTCAGTTAGTGTCTTATACTTTTGTCGAATTAATGTCAGACCGTGGTTACATATCTTTCTCTAATTTTGCTATGGTATGCGATACAATCCTAAGATTTTACTTTGGAGATAGTATGTAGTATTCAGGATATAACGGGGTGTACACTTTCCACCTTTAAGTATAAGAAATTTAAAAATATGCTAGGTGTCTTATTACTTTGTCGAGGACTGTATATGCCAAAACTTCGGGGCCGAAATGTCATTTACGGTAAACGCAGGAGAGACGCCACATTTGTTCTTCTGAATGGGGAGGGAGAATCGCTTCGACTGTGTTTTATTTTCATATTACTTGCGTCTCGATCAAAACACTCGAACTAAAAAAAAACCCTCGGTTCTAAAGAAATTTCTTTAATAATTTTACCAGGTCGAAAGCAATGTATTGACGCTAAGGTGAAGATGCCTAGACAGCATTTTTTGCTACCTTTAATTTTATCAGTTTAGATAAACAAAAATAATTTTTTAAGAGGTTTAACATAAAATTCAGATTTTGTAAAGTAATTTAAATTCCAAAATCATTGGTTAGATTAATATGCTAATTGTATTAACAAGAATAATTCAAATGTATAGTTGAACATATTACATAAATCCAATCTAAGCTAGTACCCCGTGGCAGAATGTTTCCGATCGGAGGCATTGAAACGGATTTTAGAGAAAACATTCACAATTTAGAAGTATAAAATATTACTTTACGGGGTTAAAACTGATGGGAAATGAAAAGGGGCTTATTAACGAATGAAAAATAATAAAATAACATAAGCTTACATTTATTGTGGCAAAGAAACGAACAAATAAACAAATTGTTACTCGGAAAAATGTTTCCGATTAATACAACTACTGGAAGAAAGTTTCCGATCACGACTCGAATCAGTAAAAGTGTGGAAACTCCTTGAATGTTAGAATCGTAGAATGTAAATGTAAACATAAGAGGACATCACAGAAACGTAAGTACAAGGTAATCATGTCTGAAATATCAGTTCGTAGTACTATTCCATTTAGTACAGACGTAAGTTAAAAGTCCGTAGTATGCCATCACGCCAGTTGTATTCAAACGACATAAAGTTGAGAATAATTGAGCTTCTCAAGGAGGGTAACGCTCAAAAAAAGGTGGCAAATATGATAGGATGCAGCCAAAGCACTATCATGATTTAAAGAAGAAGTATGAACCGTCCTCGTGCAACATGTAAACGAGACGATAGGAAGTTACGTAATATTGTTAAAAATACGAGGCGATTGACTTCGAAACAGATAAATATAATATGGGCACAAAATGTTTCGAATCGTACTGTTCGAAATCGTCTAAACGAGATGGGGTTTGCATTCCGAAAAGCTAAAATAAAATCTTTCCTAACAAAAAGGCATAAGAGGGAACGGTTACGGTGGTGTATTTGCAACCATGCAAATTGGACAGTAACGGACTGGTACAAAGTAATATTCAGTGATGAGTCACGTGTATGTATTGGAACCGGTGATGATGCAGGAACATTCGTGTGGCGAAGACCTAATGAAAAATTCGATAAAGATTGCTTAAATTTTAAAAAGAAATATCCAGAGTCATACATGATTTGAAGTTGTATGACTGAGAAAGGAGTGGGAAAATTATGCATTCTTTATTAGAATGTCAATTCAGAATCATACATCCATATTCTTGAAAATTTCTTGATTCCCAGCATTGAAGTATGGTTTGAAGATTCCCCAAACTTCATTTTCCAAGACGATAATGCCAGTTGTCATCGTAGCAAGGCAGTAAAAGATTATTTACGGCATAACGGCATTAAAACAATACACTGGCCCCAGCCAACAGTCCAGATCTCAATCCCATAGAAAACTTATGGGCAAAAGTAAAACTACTTATCAACGAAAAAAAGCCAACTAATAAAGAAGACCTTCGATACGCTAATCGAATCCATGCCGCAACGTATTAAAGAAGTCATACGTAAACGTGGGGATGCAACAAAATACTAACACACAAAATAATTTATGTTAATACATCGAAATCGGAAACTTTCTTCCAGCAGTTGTATTAATCGGAAACTTTTTTCGGAGTAACAATTTGTTTATTTGTTCGTTTCTTTGCCATAATAAATGTAAGCTTATGTTATTTTGTTGTTTTTCATTCATTAATAAGCCCCTTTTCATTTCCCATCAGTTTTAATCCCGTAAATATTTTATACTTCTAAATTGTGAATGTTTTCTCTAAAATCCGTTTCAATGCCTCCGATCGGAAACATTCTGCCACGGGGTGTACCTGGACAGAAGTAAAGTCTATACCAGGACAAATTAAATTTACATATAATCTGTAACAGGCACCGAATAGTGCTCCGAGCACTACGGCCGCCACGGGGAGCGAGACGCGCGGCCGGGAGAAGTGGGGGTATTTCTTGAGAATGCCTCCAATCGAGAAAAAATTTGCCCAGGCCTGATCTATAACACATACACACACACACACACATCGAACGTTATTAAATCTTTAATGATGTACATATGAAAATATTATTATTGTATATTAAATTCTGCCCTGTTTAATTCTCATTTTCTGTTGCAAGCATTTCAAGGGACAATACTTCTTTCTCCTTATTCTCTAATTGAGTGCATATATATATATATATATAGAGAAGGCAAAATTATATATATATTAAATTCTGCCCTATATATATATATATATATATACATATTTTTTAATTTCATCTTTATTATCACTAGTTGCTTTAGACCTTATTTTTTTAGATTTATCCTTGATTTTTAACTTTAATTTGTTATGTAATTATCTTTTTCTTTCGTGTAAATTATTATTGATTTCTTGTTCTTGTTCTTTTTTAATGTTGTTTCTCTCTTTTTCCTGCTCCTTTTTTCAAGATCTTTCTTCTGTCTTCGACAGTACAATTGGTGCTCCTTTCTTAACATCCACCGAACTTAAATTTTTCATTTTAGAATGCAGTGGTTTTTTGGAATCTTAAACTGGTCAGTGGCTTCTCTTAATGATAACCCACCACCCACTGTATTGAGAGCTTGTACGATGAATTCAACAGAATGAGATTCTTGATTTCTGTTCAATTTTTTATTTTTATTCAATGTTCTATTTTCCTTCAATCTGTCATTTTTAATAATATCCTTAGATTTTATGTACACTTTTGGCTTGCTCTTACTTTTAATTTGTTTTTATGATACTTATTAATTACTTTTTTTCGATTGGAATCAAAAGTTTTATTTCTGGTGATGGCCATTATCAAATTTAATTTTTGAAGCAAGTTTACAATCTGAAAAAAACGTTTTTTTAAGAATTATATCGACATGAATAATTAATTTTTGAGGTTAGATATTAATATTGGTAGATTTATGACATAAACATCAGGTATTATTAATGTCACTACTACATACGTTATACAAGCTAATAGAAAACTATACGTACAATTAGTTAAATAATTTGCAAACAACGGGTTGATTTTAGTAAACACGTGTCCGGCTTAAGGCGTATACAAATCGAGTATAAGCTTATAGTTGGACAGCTACTTGCATTGCGTCCCAGTACATATATTTCAAAACAGTCCTAAACTTGGGCATCTAATATTTGAATTAATAATTATTATTTAAGTTAAGTTTGATTGCCAATTTATTTTAATATATCAATATTATTATGCGTGATAATTATTTTTTGTCTAAGGGCTTAAATTATATCTTTTTTCTAATAAAAGTTCAAACTATAAATGCACATGATTCACATGTAAATAGACTATTTTGTATACTGTTTTCAGATAAACTTTGAATTTATTTTAAATTTCAATTGATGTCTTAATCAAATCATATTCACACCTACTTGTAGCTAAGGCCTCAGAATATATAAAATAATTATTTAATCTCTTAATTACTGGTTTTACTATAAAAATTCAATTGTCCAGATTTAAGCATCACTTTTGGCTTGTCCACATTTAGCACATTTCACCTTATTCCATTCTTTCAATCCTTACACTGTGCTAAATTACTGCTATTCATTTGTGTCATTAATTTTTATCTTATTTATAATGAAATAGAAATTTGATGAATATATGTTTTAAATGAAAAAAAAATGGAATACACGTGTCACATATTTGAACTATTAATTTTGTAAATCTGGGTAAATAATTGTGTCATCCATATGTGCGATGATTCGTGTGCCATGTCAGTTTCGAAAATGTTGCTAACGAGATAGTATTAAAGCTGAAATAAATCCCGTGTGCGTGAATATTTACGTGAGATACTTTGTCGAGAACATCTGCCAGGATAAGTAGAATTATAAACAGAACGAATGTAAGCCAAACACGAAATGCTTGCAAAGCTCACAAGTGAAAAAGTGGAACCTATAACAGAACTAAATGCTATTTTGCTTCAGAAAATATATGAATATTGCGGGCAACAGGAACTATTCCAACAGCATCAATGAGGATGCTGACTATCGTTTAAACGCAATCTGGAGTGATGTGCTTCCACCTTTTTAATTGCCCATCTGATCAATTAAAAAGTCTGTGGTAGACTGGCAGTGATCTGTGAGTATGTTGCTTTAAATAGACGAGCATCATCAGACGCACATCAGTATCAGCATGTTAACAGGCCTCTGATGAAGCTAGCCGAGGCGCTAGTGAGGCGTTTCGAACATTTCTCAAAGCGACGCGGCTTACACTTTGAATTTTGAGTAGCATACGCGTGACGTATGACCCTCAGTTATGTCGCTTTAGAAAAAACGGTGGTTTTTGAACATTCTTTTCTTTAGAAACTGAAAGACTTTGTTCAAGAAATGTTTTCACATTTGGAGATGTTCATTTCAGGGAGTGGCTCACATTTTTTATATTTAGAAATGTTCATCAATCATAAGATCGACCTTCTGGAATATGTAATTTGTTATTTAATACATTATTTAGTCCTTGAACGAACGACTTTTCTGAAATCTGTAAAGTTCTACTTTCTTGCACAGAATTCCACAGAAAAATACAATATCACGAATTTTTGGATTAGATAAACAGATCAAAGAAAAATGATCCAAATCTCTGAAGTGCTTTAACGAGATAGAAATTTGTACCTTCCACGAAGTCGAGTGGTTCAAATGAATTTTTTGTATAACACGAAACCTTGTCTGGTTCAGATTAAATCTACGCTGGCCCTAAGAATGACCTGACAGATAGTAGTATCTTTCTTTCTTAGAATGAGTTTCGATAAAGACACAGATTGTTGGTGAATCAGATCTGATTAAGCAATATGCGATAAATACTAGAAATCAATCTAACGATCCCGTAGATACAATACAAATTCTATTGTTAGAAATCACAAGAATACATTCCTAATCAAATTAATTAATTTAAGAACCAAGCCATCGCGAAGAATCAATATGCACACTAGGCCGTGTCACATAAAATACTGGTTAGCATGACCTGTTAGCATTCAATCTGTGCATAGGATTGAGATAAGTTAGGAAAATATGGTATAAAGAGGCAAAAGAAAATATTCTGCTTGAATAATAAACAGCAACGAGACTGTAAAATGTAAGTTTTGCTGCAGCTTATGCCGATAGTGTACATCGGGCGTCATCTGACCGAAGCCATCTCCTAATTGCCAATTTTCTAGAATATTTACTGTTCTAGGCTGCCACACTTGGCTAAACGGAACCTACAATTACTTCATTAGCGCTTGATTAACGAGTAATTCGTGTTACTTAGGCTTTTCTCTCGGGCTTTCTGGAGATCTGCGAACAATTTGCCAATGGTTATGCAACTTCCTTAATGAGCATAATCGTGAATTCGCTTAAAATTATCCATATCTTCGTAATATCATTTCATTTAATTATATTACGTAAGCTTTGCTTGTAATAATCATATATTATCATAACATCAATATTATATAGCATCTGAATCATATAGCATTAATTCGTAATAATGATAACAGTTCGTGGCGAATTATAATAATCTTTAATTAATTTTAGTGTTTGCGAAAAATAAGTACGTTCATTTAAATGTTTCTGAACAGAACAGCAACGTTTTGCAAAGCTATGTTCATTTATTTATTAAAAAGGAATTATTAATGGATATTGCAATTACAACCATTCTTAAGTATCGAATGATGCATTTCGATGAGAAATGCGAATACTTTCATTCATAATTCATGATGTGGACGTCGAAACGGGGCATGTAATAATTTAGAACACGTCACGTTCATTTTTCTGTTCACTATTATCCAAACTTTTGTTCTTAATTTTCTAGAAAACTATTTATGTTTCAAAATTGATGTTAATCATGGCGTTAAAAACAAATTATTCGCAATGCTGTTGCTTTTACGATTTAAATTCATTAAAACTTTATTTTTCATTTATTATTAACCCTCGCAAGGTAAGGTCTAATAACACATAAATAGTAAAGAGGGGTCTCTTAGACCCCGACAAATGAATTTCATAAATAGCCTCGTTTTTAATAAATGTGGGATAAAGAATAACACAGGATAAAAAGTAAACAAACAGATTTAATTTTATTCATATAAAAATTCTTTTCAAAAATCTGAAGCTGGGTTTTCTGAGACCCCACATTACCTTGCGAAGGTTAAGAATATCCCGAAGAAAAATAATGATTGTATATTCAGAATGATTGTTCCAGACTACAGAATGCTATAAACACGATAAAGAACGCTTCTGTGTCATAATAATTTAATTCATAAGAAGCAGCAGTCGAAAATTGTTCTTTCCTTTATGAAGGTTTCAAATGTATCTCAAGGTCAATTTCATATTTTTGAAATGAAACATTACATCTCTTATCTCTCAGGATGCGAGGGCAAGTTCATCGGCCTAACCAACAAGGTCATTCATGGTCCCAAACACATGGTAGCGTAATCTTCGAAGTACATCAACTTCACAAGGTGAAGGTCGAACTACTGACTATCAATTGCGAAAAACGATAATACACGACGCACTTTTACGTACGCGTTGCGTATGATCTTGCACCACGAGTCATTGAACTCGCTTTAAATACACTTCGCGCATCGTACGACAAAAAGTGCAATGCTTTATTAACATTAGCACTACCGAGCCCGTTCAAATGACGGATTTTTTCTTTTACAATTCGTAAAGATATAAAAATATTTTCTTCAAGGAATTTTTTCTTTACTCAAGTTCATGTTACTAGAAAAATCATATAAAATCATCCTGTTGTTATTATTCGGACACTCTCAAAAGACGATAACTTTTTAAATTTTGAAATACACGACGTGGACTTTTTTTGCGAAAAGATTGATGAAATTTTCAGAATACATATGCATAATTGATACAGAGATCTAAACAGCGTGCTTTTTAAACTTTCAATAAGGCCCACATAAAAAAGTTGCAGAAAGCATATTTTTAATATAATGTAATATTTTTTCACGTCAGGTAGAGTAAATGAATTATATTCTAACTTCTCAAAAAAAATTCCAAGTCGTGCGATCCAATATTAAAAAATGTATCGTCTGTTTAAGAGTATCCTCTTTAGACTATCGTTTAGGGCTCGGTAGTTCTAGTGTTAAACACAACAATGAACAATGAGCTACAATGAAAATTATATGACACACAATACCTGTACATGATAGAAAATGGCGGTTTTTTTTCGTTCACGAGAAGGAACCGTTTCACTTGGTCCAAGATATTTTTGTACTTACATTGTTCGAAGGAATGCGAGAATTCAGTCGGAGATCAAAGAGGGAACTCCGTTAATCAATTGTGCAAGATCTTAAAATAAAACCTGCAGACAGTATCTGACTATCAAGACATCGAAACTGGAACTCGACCGAACCTGAGACCTTTTCCTTTATTACGAATACAAGTCTCACAGAAGACTCGGCTCCGATGGCATCATTCCAAATCACATGACACCAAGTGCTCTAGCTATATCCAAGTATTTTTTTCTCTGTCTCACGCGACATCGCGCTATTTTAATGAGATGTATCCGTTCGTTATAGGCGTTGTAGTTATTTTCAAGCTTTCCGCGCGGCTTGCTCCGTGCTACCACGGCATTTCAGCCCCTAAACGTTGCGATGCAAGCGGTGTGGAACATAGCAAGTACTAAGGGAAATACTAAGAGTAACGATAGCTATCAATTTTATGATACTTATTTAATGAAATATCTTAACAATTCGTGAAAGTAGGAAAAATTTCAAATAAGAAAATTGGGATGCAAGTGATTCGGAACATTAGAGTATACGGATATAATTGTATGGCAACATTAGTATTACAAATTTTATAAAATACAGTGGTCGAAATAACGATAGGTTCACTTTAATTTGTCGACATAATGTTGTGTTTAATGCAGTATTTTTGATTTTACTTATTATTATTTATTCATTCTAATATAATTAACAAAATACACAGCTCAATTGAATAACACAGTGTTAATTAATATCAATTACAAATTTTCTGTTACAACACTTGAAATTTAATAGCGCAATAAACATAGGTTCATTATGTATTTTTACATAAAAAATTAACAAAAAAAATAAAATAAAAATAATTTAGTACTTAGTTGAACCTCCTTTGTGTTTTATAATTTCAAATATTCTGCGTGGAATTGATTGAATTAATTTTTGTATTGTTTCTAATTTAATTTCAGACAACGCCTCTCTAATCCCATTTTATTACCGTTTTTATTAGCTCGCTTTCTTGTCTGTCTGTCTGTCTTTCTGTTGGGAGACAAATTTTGCAATTGATTTTAAACTAACTTCCTGATGATATAATGTTTGTTTACCAAGCGAAAGAACAGTTACACCGAAATTCTCCGTCGGACCTTTATCTTTGACATTTTACCACGGCGTTTGTTACCACGTTTTTTTTCGATATGACGCGACTAATACCGTCTGAAATTTACTACGTCTTTGTTATAATCTCATCAAAATGTTCAAAATCGATTGTAAAATTTCACACATACAAGACTAAAAAGCAGAAAATAATTATTTAAATAAAAATAAATTTTTAAAAAATACCACGTTTTTAAAACGGACTGAAAAGTATAAAATAATTTTTTCTAGCCCCATACAGATTCCTAACTCCGTACAGATAATCCTGAAAATTTGTGATTGTGAAGTTTTAATAGCTATGAAAATACTTGTAAGATTTAAAACGAAAAACGTGGGGCGCATACAATAGATAATTGATGCATGAGTAGTTCACTTAAGTCTTGCGCCCCACGTTTTTCATTTTAAATCTTACAAGTATTTTCATAGCTATTAAAAATTCACAATCACAAATTTTCAGGACTATTTGTACGGGGTTAGGAATCTGTATGGGGCTAGAAAAAATTATTTTATACTTTTTAGTCCGTTTTTTAAACGTGGTGTTTTTTAAAAATTTATTTTATACTTTTTAGTCCGTTTTAAAAACGTGGTATTTTTAAAAATTTATTTTTATTTAAATATTTCAATTCTGAAACAGTACTATACTGTCTTCCATTGTCGTATACCTTTCGTGCTAATATTCCCCAAAGATTTTCAATCGGATTTAAGTGCGGACTCCTTGATGGCCAGGGTAAAACTTCAACTCACACCCTCTCAAAGTAGTTTTTAATTGTTTTTGCACGATGTATTGCTGCATTATCGTGTTGGAATATTAAATTAGGTCCACCAATCTTGTCACCATATTCATCCAGTACGTGTTCCAATAGTTCCTGATATTTTTCAGCATTGGCTTTTGAAGGGAACCACATTATCGGAGTCTTATCGTTCCAGCCGAATGCAGCCCAAACCATTACACATCCTCCATGGACTCTTGTCATTTTTACATTTTTTTATCACGCAGATCGTGCCAGTAATATTAAAACCCATCTGGGCTGTCCAAATTAAATTTTTTTCATCAAAAAAAATCAGCGCCTTCCACTTTTCCGTCCATGACGTATGATATTCTGCAAACTTTAATTTCTCCTCCTTGTGGAATTTAGTTAATCTCACTCGATTTCAGAATTTGCTGTACACGTCGAACATCAACTGGCAAGTCTAATTCCATTTTTATTTTAGAGGCATTAAGCAATTTTGCCGTGCTTGAAAAATTTTGTCTTTTTCCCTGTGTTAATTGTTTTGGATGACCTGTAGATTTTTTACTGTCATATTTTTCTTTTAATTTTAAAGAATTGTTTATGACATTTAATGACCTTTTCAATCTTCTTGCAATTTCTCTGTTAGAGAGACTCATATTGTGGGAAGCAATAATTTTCGTTATCATTTAACGATTTCCCCATGTTATTGTACTTTAATAATATTAAACGAACATAAAATAATTTTTATAACTTTTAAACTTTATAAATCTGTGTACCTACCATACAAAAACGTTCAAAAAATTGCACTATCAATAGTAATTTTTAAATATTTCTCCGTGAACCTAAGATTATTTCGTATCTTGTACTCGATAATTTTCAAAGTATTTTTGAAACAGGTATGTCTTTGATTAATACTGTTGATAGTCGACTGACTGCTTACACAGAATACATTCTTGCGAAATAAAAACAAATGCCACAGTACAAAAACGAAATAAGTACACAGTACAAAAACAGTAAAGTTCCAAAAACGAAAATAAAATTAGAAGCAGTAAACCAGCCGACGCGGCTAGTGGACCTATCATTATTTCGACCACTGTAGCTTGACAAAAACGAAAATTGGGATGCAAGTGATTCGGAACGTTGGAGAACAGTAAGAGCAACGCTAACGTCATTTTATGCGAAAATCAGTATTATATTATAAGGATTTATTAGGATATATTATTAAGGATATATTATAAGGATTATAACAATTTTATAATATTTTATATTGGCACTCTCTGTACCAATACTGAGTCACGTGATCGGGCCGCATTTGCAATCTGTGCACAGAAAAAACAGAAGGAAATATTGTCAACTAGGGTTTACACAAAAACCGACTTTTTAAAAAACCGGTTTTCGAATTTTAACTTTTCCATGAAACCGATTTAAACCGATTTCGAATTTTTACAGATAAGAAACAAGACATATTTACAACTTAAAATAGAAGTTTAAAATTTTTTTTATTTATAATAATACAAAAATACAAAAAAGGAAAACATAACGTACATATTATACGTACATACATAAAATTATTAAAATAGAAAATTAATAAAATAATGCCCTTAAAAAATCACAGAAATTAACAAACGTTTTATATTTATGTAAATTATTATTTTACTTTTTTCTTTGATTTAATAAAATATGACTTCAAGAAGTAAAAAACTTCAATGGATTTATTGCTTAATCGTGTCCTTATTTTGGACACAAAATTATAAGAAATCGAAAAAACTCGCTCACTTGCTACTGAACTGGGCTTAATTGTCTTTAAAGCATTAAATAATAAATCTAAATTTTTTGTTCTTTTATTAGCCTCTAAGACCAAAAACTCCTTCTTTAATGTTTGAACTTCTTCAGGTTCTTGCAGATATTTATTTATTGCTATTTTCATAACACTTTTCATCATAGATATGTCTTGATTTTCTTCTTCGTCACTTTTTTTACATCGTAGTCATCTTCTGTAGTATAATCTTTATATAATCTTGATAATATCTGTCCGGATAACTTAATAGTGTCAGTTTTTGTAGCTAATGGAAGAAATTTATTAGAAGATATACAAGTGTTATGTATAAATTTAAAACCGGTTTTTTCAGTAAAAAAAATCGGTTTTCGAATTGCATAATTTTCTTTTAAAATCCGATTTTCAAAACCGGTTTTTAAAAATCGACAAATCCTATTGTCGACAGAAGATAAAATCCGCGCGGCAACCATCAACGATCAATCCTGAAAGGTTGATCACGCTCGAGCGACTCCGATAGCCATCGCTAGATTCGACCTGGAGGACATTTGCTTCAGCATATACGCTAAAAAGTTCTCACCATACAAGTTCTATCGGCGCTGCGAGTAGAGACATTCATTCATTTCATTCACTTTTCGAACAGGTAGTGTTTACCTTCTAACGGGCTCTCTTTCAACGGGGGTTCGTTCAAGCGTCTCGATTTTGCAACAAGTCAGCTGATTACGATGCCGGCGGGCAATCAGCTGTTTGCTCTTTCATAGATTTTTGGCGTGTGTATCGGCCAGCATCGCACGGCCTATTGGACATTCAATCGATAGCCGTGGGTAAACGTCAGGCCTGAACGTGCTACGCGGATGTTACGTTTTATGGGCGAGCTATAATTACGCGACCATTAGTGTTTAATGAAATGCGGACGAATTGGCATCATTGTGCAATGATTCGCGGGTCACGTCGCTGACCGGAAACGGAGTAGAAGATGTCGAGTGCGGACATACTCGTCGGTGACCTTGTGGGACTATATTTTATAGAAATATTGGATAATTGCAAATGTTCTTACCCGATTTGTAATATGTAATTTTTGCGATTTTTTCTGTTGTTGTAGAACTATAATGTGGTTCTTCTTAAAACTTCTAATCTCATAATATTAAGTCATAATTAGACTGCGGATTTCATGCATTTATGGCAAAAGTTAGTAGATGAAACACAAAACAGTGAAAACAAAAAATTTTAAAATTGCTGAATGATTGTTGATGAAGTTCGTGCCAGATTTGAAAATAAAGCACAAGTGATTACACCCGAAAATAGAAGTTTCAAAAAATGTTTTTGAGGTATCTAAAAATCGGATACCAACTTTTGCAACCAACTGATATAATATTTAGTTTGAACGCGAAACGATTCGGGGAAATATTAACAGTTCTTATCTTGCCTCGAGGAGATTGAAAACTGAAGTGTAATTTGTTCGAAAATTAGCTTTGGTCCTTGGAGCGTGTAGAAAATATTGAATATGAGGCGACAAAATGAAATTTAACGGGAAATATTCGATCAAAATCGGAGATGTGATTATTACAAAAATGATTTCAGCGTTTATTAGAAATGAAAAATATTATTGCAAATATTTAAATACATTGGACAAATATGATAGAAGAATTAACATACGTAAATAAATATTACAAGACAGTGAAGAGAAACAGCGGATTTTATGCATTTATGATAAAAAATGATAAACAAAATTGATGCTAACAAATATAAATAAAATAAGAAAGTTCTCGATTATTGTAACATAGCATGTGGATGTATTTTTAAAATAGATGTTTTTCTCACCGCGAATAATCAAGGGGTACCAAAAGCTGGCATAAAAGTTATCGCTGTGAGATAGAAATAACTATACTTGAATGCTGCAGACCGCTCATCTGCGGTCATAAAAATTCAATCATCGATGTAATTGGAAATGTTACTACCTCTGGTTATAGTTTAAATAGCCATTTCGCAAATTTTAGATAATAAAGTTAGAAAATAAAATTGTACTCTGTTGTACAAAAATTAGTTATATAATTAATAGGTAAAATAAACCAATTACTGGTAAAGAAACAAAGGGAAGAATGCAGTTTCCTCTTGAGCGAAGTTACGACGATGATTTCATGTTTATTCTTTATTTGCCAACTTTACATGTACACCGACGTACGTGCATTATTTGTTTCAATATCCTGGCAGCTCGATGACATTAATATCAAGCAAAAACAATAAGCCAAACATGAAGCTTCTCATTTGCAAGAATGACTAATCTTGTCTATATTTTACACTACAGAACTGGAAAACACGCTCTATTACAGGTTAGGGCAACTTGCGGCTCGCGAGCCACAGACGACTCCTCTCCCTACTCATGTGGAGTGTAGGAGGAAGTTGAGGAGATTATGACTCTCGCAGAGAGAGAGAGAGAGTCACGCGAGGCAAAGCACAGTAGGAGCTAGGGTTCGTCGGTTTTTAAAAACCGGTTTTGAAAACCGGGTGAAGTGACTTCCATTAAAGAAGGAGTTTTTGGTCTTAGAGGCTACAAATAGAAGAACAAAAAATTTAGATTTATTATTTAATGCTTTAAAGACAATTAAGCCCAGTTCAGTAGCAAGTGAGCGAGTTTTTTCGATTTCTCATAATTTTATGTCCAAAATAAGGACACGATCAAGCAATAAATCCCTTGACGTTCTTTGCTTTTTGAAGTAATATTTTATTAAACAAAGAAAGAAGTAAAATAATAATTTACATAAATATAAAATGTTTGTTAATTTCTGTGATTTTTAAGAGTATTATTTTGTTAATTTTTTATTTTAATAATTTTATGTATGTATGTATATGTACGTTATGTTTTCCTTTTTTGTATTTTTGTATTATTATAAATAAAAAAAATTTTAAACTTCTATTTTAAGTTGTAAATATGTCTTGTTTCTTATCTGTAAAAATTCAAAACCGGTTTAAATCGGTTTCATGGGAAAGTTAAATTTCGAAAATCAGTTTTTGAAAAAGTCGGTTTTTGTATAAACCCTAGTAGGAGCAATATGAAATATCTAATAGTGGGGGAACAAGACAGCGGGGAAGAAAAAAGTTACCCGTGTCTGCTCTATTATAATGTTTTCCATCATTTAGCAATATTTCATCCAATTTCCTCAAACTCTAAAGTGAGACAACACATGAAATTTGTGTTACCATTGTCTTCTTATTAACCCTTTCACTGCAGCGCGCTTTCGGGGGAATTCATCAATATGGACGGCGCGTTTCTTGCATGTCAGTCGCTGCGACTAGTGATCAAAACAGTACCCGGAAATTTGATACCATTCTTAGGTTTTAAAAAAACAATAATTACAAATAAATTAAAAATATCCATTTTTTTATTTATTTTATAAGTAGCGTTTTAAGCTATTTTAATTTACTTAACATAATTTGTACATTCCATCAATAGTAATCGCTAATTAAATATAAAGAAAAAAATCCAAAATTGATAATGAAGAACAAATTCATTTTAACAATTTGAACGAATTGAGAATTCAGTGGAATTGAACTGAACAATATGAAGACAAAAGACGATTGACTGAACGATATTGAAACAATTGCCAATATTTAGTTGCTATGTTACATAGGACGATAAATTCCATGTTGAATCAATTGGAAAAAGAGTAAAGGTGTTATAGTAAAAAATGCAGAGGGCATATATTTACGTCTTTATATATTGATGGATTTGTGAGGGCGTATAATAATACGCCTTTCGTATACAGGGTGGTCCACGCAACTTGTTCACCGTCAATAACTTCCAAAGTATGCATTGTATAAAAAAACTTTTTCTAGAAAAGTTGTATGGTTTGAAGGGATACATTATGTAATTCATATACTTTTTTTGTAAGTGGAGGCGTTTCGGAGATTTGAAGGTCAACTTCGTTTTTTTCAATGGAATGCTATATTTTTTATGCCAAAATATCGAAGAGCGTTAAATTTTGAGTAAAAACGTACTGACCTTTATTAGCCGTAAACCTAATAGTTAATGAATAATTTCACTTTGTTTCTTGAAAAGCGTATATATGCACCTTTTGTATATTAGGTTGGGGGGAAAAAAAATTCATTATTTTTACGTTTATTTCAAGACTTTATTTAACATGGTTCTGTTTTGTTTGATAACACCGTTTTGTTTGATAACACCGTTTTGTTTGATAATATGTTGCCATTTTAAAGGTAACTTCATAATGCCTCTCTCGTAGAAGCCCTGGTCCCTATTGGCGAAAAACTCGACTAAGCGATTTTCACAATCTTCTCTTGATGCCAATTTCTTATCACTAAGGAAGTTTTGCAATGATAAGAAAAGATGGTAATCGCTTGTGCCAGGTCCGGACTATAAGGTGGAGAGAGAGAGAGAGAGAGAGAGAGAGAGAGAGAGAGAGAGATGCATCAAAACTTCCCAACCAAGCTCCCGGAGTTTCTGCCGAGTCACTATAGACGTATGTGGCCTGGCGTTGTCCTGATGGAACACAACACCTCTCCTGTTGGCCAATTCAAACGGTCCAATTGTTGACAGTAGAGGTCCGAATTTAGTGTTTGGCCATATGGAAGCAGCTCATAGTAGACGATTCCTTTCCAGTCCCACCAAATGCACAGCAAAACCTTCCTGGCCGTTCGTCCTGGTTTGGCCACCGTTCGAGCCGCTTCACCGCGCTTTGGCCACGATTGTTTTCGCACAATATTGTCATATGTGACCCATTTCTCATCCTCAGTCACCATCCGTTTAAGAAATGTGTCGATTTCGTTCCGTTTGGCCAAGGCATCGCAGATGGAAATTCGATCCATCAGGTTTTTTGCGTCAATTCGTGCAAACATCGAGCTTCTTTTTGAATCCAGCTTTATGCAGATGGTTTAAAACTGTTTTGTAGTCGATCTTTAGCTCCTCGGCGATGCTACGACTGCTAACATGTCGGTCTACTTCGATCATTTCCATGATTTTATCGACATTTTCGACGACGGGCCTACCTGTGCGAGGTGCATCTTTAATATCGAAAATACCGGAACGGAATCGACGAAACCAAAATTGTGCGTAATTGGCTGTGACAGTATCGGGACCATAAACTTCATTCACAATTTCAGCCGCTTGGCTTGCATTCTCGCCTTTATCAAAATTGTAAAATATACCGAATTTTCTTTTTGTTATCTTCCATTTTTTACACCCTATAACTCACAACTGAATCGACCAATCACAAAACTGTAAAAGAATTTTTTGTAGTACGGAATGTCACTTTTCCAACGAGGACAAGTCTGAAGTTGTTTGACCAATACTTGATTTTTTTTTATTAAATATCTTTATTGCTATTAAGCTTAACAACAACAAAAATATAAAAAGGCTTGAATCCACTCGGATCCATTAGCCTGACCAATACTTTACGAGATATATATCACTACAACCATCTAGCAGAGAAATAATGGATTTCTTTTTCCCCAACCTAATATATTGATAGACTTGTGAGGGCGTATATATATATACGCCTTTAGCAGTGAAAGGGTTAAGAATGATAGGCAATTGTTCGATTGGTGTGACTGATAAACAGAAAAGAAAAATATTGAACGTTTGATCGAAGAAACGTTTTCCGTCGGAGCATTGTCATCGCGGAGTTAATTATACTTTCCTCGTGTCGATAATTTGCATGCGAAAGAATCGATTCGCAGCACCATACATATTCATTATGTGTTTCGCTTCCAAACAGCCAGTATTAACAGTTGAAAACGCTGGTAGCTAAGATTATTTCGTCGGGACGTTCAATCGCGATTACCCGAGGTGATTATTGGAATTAATTATAGTCCCCGAAGCGAACGTGCGAACGGTTATTATGACTGATGATGCGCGTCAGGTCTCTGAAAAAACAGAGTGTGAGAGACACTAATGAGAGGATAAATTCCTCGAAAGGATTAGCATTTATTAGACTACCTAACCAGTGAGAAGTCTGTAGAAAATATTTGAGACCGCGAGACTGTGTTTACGATTCAATGCCGTTTCCAGTTCTAACTATAGCGAACGGGTCAATGAGTGCGGGAGACCTGGCGACCTTCTTTTTCTTCGGGCCCTAAAACCTTGCACGCGTTTCTGACACGGAGGCGTTAACAGTTTGAGTGCCAATCCATCAAGATGGATTCGAAGATTCCATAAAATCAAAATCATTTATGATTTAATTAATCAGGATAATTTATTGTTTCTTTAATGAAATAACCACTGAAATTGTGAGACTCATGGCGCCAAGGGCTCTCTCGATTTTATCGCATTTTGTAGATACTGTTTCTGCCAGTACCGGACACATGCATGACAGAGACTGCAAAAAACGGCAACCAAATCTTTTTCTCCATTTAATAATTATAATAAGTAGAAAATATAAATATCATTTAATTTCTCTTCTGCCTTAAATTGTATCAACACATTTTTGCAATAAATTATCATATTCCATTAACCTGCTTGATCTTCTTTGTGTGCATACAGGCATTGATATGCGTCAAATCAATACAGTTGCATTGATCAACGATGGCTACGCATAAAACCTTTTTGCATTTTCGTAGCGATATTAATTTTGCGAGACGTGTACCGTAATGTGCACGATAACAGCAGCAGTGATGGGCCGCGATAAATGATCGGCCAGCATCCATTCGCGATTTCATTTCGCAACGACAACCGATAAAAATGATTAATTGCATCGAATTGATCGATGGCGGTACGGTCGTACCATTTGCAATGGTCATTGCAAACATCGTGACTAGTGCAAATAACGGCAGATACATTTTCAGTGAAATAACTTTATGTTACGTAATAAAAGAATACGCACGAATACTCTACAACAGTGGTGGACATGTTTGTCTCAATTGAGGCAAATTGTTCGACCATAGCGCCCACTGTACCCTTCCAGTGAGCACCGTTACCATAGAACAGCGCTCGGATTTATTTACTCGCGACGACCGAGTTTCGAAGGCTATGCCCCACAGTGCGGTACCCTGTGGACAAAAATCTAAAAATTCATTGTCTAATATCCACTGGATTCTATGTTGAAACTATGTTTTAACATCTAAATTATCATATTTATCAATAGAAAATTCAAATAATTCAGTAGGGGATTAGTTACAAGCGTTTTTT